>JAQFZB010000008.1:0-132123 GCA_034695165.1 Desoria trispinata
GCATATGCTTGGTTTACATAATCGCTGGTAGGTCGGAAACTGATCTGTTTCCCTTGATGAGCGGCTGGCGACCGCCTACGGACCTATAGAGGGTCGAAACCTACTGTGGTGTTGTGTACAATTAAATTGACAAAAACTCCTAATATTTTGCATGTAAAATTTTTGGAACTATAAGTGTTAACTACTGTGGTTGTTTTAACCAATTTTAAATACTGCTATGATCAATTTATGGTAGTGCCAATAATTTACCTGGTCATTAATGATTTAGTAGAGCTTAGGTTTTTAATATGAATTAAATAGGACTAATTCCAGTTTTTAATTGGTTGAGATAGTGTTAATTACTACAGGCGCTATAATCAATTTATGGTAGTGCCAATAATTTACCTGGTCATTAATAATTTAGTTGAGCTTAAGTTTTTAATATGAAGTAAATAGAACTAATTCCAGTTTTTAATTGGTTGAGATAGTGTTAATTACCACAGGCGCTATGATCAATTTATGATAGTGCTAATAATTTTTAGGATCATTAATCAACTAGGAGAGCTTAAGTTTTTAATATGAAGTAAATAGAACTAATTCCAGTTTTTAATTGGTTGAGATAGTGTCAATTACCACAGGCGCTATGATCAATTTATGATAGTGCTAATAATTTTTAGGATCATTAATCAACTAGGAGAGCTTAAGTTTTAAATTTGAAATTAATCGGATTTTTTAAATGTTTGATAATTAGTACGATTTTAGCCACTGTTTAGGTCAGGCCGATCCTGATTTTGGGGCACACCCCCTCAACTTTGACCCCAAATATCTCTAGGTCCAAACACGATTACCAGGTCGGAATTTTTTTTAAAAATATGTACGTCGAAAGACGGATCTGTTCCGCTAGTTTTCTAAGTGGTAATCGTGTTTGGACCTAGTGAAATTAATTTTCCAATTTAGGCTTAGACGCACCCATATTTTCGAAAATTTGACATCGAAAGTTTTTAAAAAAATAGTCAGGTCGATTTAAATCATAATTTAAATAGAATGTTCCCGTCTAGCTATGTCCGTTATGGCATAACAAGCACGGGAACATAAGTGGGGGCTCACTTTGCACCCCAGTAACTTTAGAACGGTTACTTAAAGAAAAAAACCGATTTGACACCCCCTACTTTAATTTTATTTTCAACTGAAATGTAAAATTTCATTGAAATCGGCGACATGCCCCCGCTATGAATCTGACCACTTGACATGAAATCGCTCTATTCCTATACATGATCCGCGTTGTGATTGGGTAATTATGCCGGCATTATCGTTTGGTTGTACTGTCATTTTAGTTTTTTTATTTGGGGGATTAAGACAGGGGGATCAAGATGGGGGGATCTATTCCTATAATCCAGTGGTACAGGTATAGAATATAATTGCATTGGGGGGGCAGGAAGAGGACGAACAGTTTCATTTTATTTCGTTTCTGGAGAAGAAGCATTCAATCCTGGAATCTGGAATGTAATCATGTTCTCTGTCAAATGAAAAGTTGCTTTCATTCTTTTTCTGTGCATTATTTTAATTTTTCTGACCATTATTTTTATGTTTTGCTCATAATTTCCATTCTTCTGTCCATTTCCTCCATTTTCATTGGAATGAAAACGACTGAGTGAGTCCCATTTATTTTTGTAGAACGACGCCTCATTCCGATTGCCTCCACCGGCGCCATGTCGTTTAGGTTTTGATCGATTAATCTTCAATATTCTTATTTTTTTAGGGATCATTAACGGATGGATGTGACTGTGAAGACGACAGCTGATGATTGATGGAAGTCACGAAGTCAGCTTCATACTTACAGATATTAAGATTGTGATTATTTTTTGAATCTGTATTTGAAAGGATATGGCAGCAACAGAATCTGTGTCGGAATCCAATAGATTCGGGTTTGAAATAGATCGAGAATTCTTACTTGGTTTCTACTTGGTGAGTTCGTGACACGTTTATCAACCATTTCCCGCAACCAATCTGGATTTTAATTTTCTATTTCTAGTCATTGTATTTTAACAAACGCGGATTTCCGTCGAATTTGTTTTTGATAGGTAATCTGGCGTTGTTGAATATCACTGCGAGTATGAATTTTACAAAAGAATTAACATAACCAACTTGTTTCTTTCGCCGTTCGAATACATCAGCCACTGACAAAGAATATTGTTGATTAATTGTTTGTTCGGTAATGGAGGATGTCTTGTTGAATATTGTTGTTCTTGAAGGAAAACGTTTTGTTGATTTGGTGGATAATCTGTAATAATGGCATTAATGACATTTTTAAGAACATTTAATTTAAATTATTAAAAATATTTGTGACATACAATACACTCTTGACTTGCAATAATCATATCCAATGAAATCTTCATCAAGACATCAACATTTGGAAATACAGAAACATCTTAAATGGTTCATTTTCAACAACTTTGTATCCAATTGCAATTCCTTGAAAAACAGCGACACATCCACGAACATTATGCACAAAGTAACCCAAAGTTAGTTTAAGATGGTAGAAATCCTTTCGCTAGGGTTGAAGAATAAGATTTTGTGCATATTTCTCCAAAGATTCAAAAGCTTTTGAAGCTCCAAGTCGTCTAGCCTGGAAGCAAGACCCGGTGATTTCGATCAGCCGTTCAACGATTGAGATAAAGTCGTTGGAAGTTTAAATTCATGACATTATCACAAAAAATTTGATGTCAATGCAATCCCGAATTTGTCTTCATTGGATACAGCGCTTAAGAATTCTTGGGCGTAGGCTGTAGATAAGTGAAATAATTTATCGAACAAAAATATTAATAAAAGGAGTTAAAATTTAATAACAAAAACACAACGCGTACTTTTCATTGTCTCGTAAATTGTGTTCTGATTTTGAAAATTATCTTCATTGACTAACCGATCATGATAAGCGATGACCTCTGTTATCAATGCATCTCTTATCGACATTTTTCCCTGTGATTTTTCAACAACAAAACAATTTAAAATTTTGAAACGTAATAATTTGCTCACAAAGATTCGTTATACTCTTAAGGAAATAACACTGGAGTGGTAAATTAATTGTTAATTTTGATAAGCAATTCATTACCAAGAGAAGATTGACAACAACAACTAAATTATCGTGATGTTCCATTTTAATTAGTTAACTAGTAATTAATTTACCAAAATGACACTTGCTGCGGAGGGAGCTAGAAAAGAGTTGTTGTTGTTCCTACAGTCTATATAGCAGTAGTGGGTGCGACGGTTATACATATATCCGGCTGATTGGGGTTGGCTATACTGAAGAGTCATCTTGAACTGTTGAAACATGTTCAAACTTGTTTTGTAAGGGCACCATGGCTGAATGGAGTTAGCTATAGAGTGACCTTGAACTTGACTCCCATATCTCCAACAGCTAAGGGTGTAGTAGGCTGCTCAAAAAATGTAAACAAAGATTTCTTTCAGCTACAATTCAATTAATTAATGTTGGACAATTCTCGCGCTTCACTAAAAATTTCTATAATTACTTAATTACGCAATTTATAATAAACTAGCAGTGCAAAAGCCCGCCGTGCGGGCTTTGTGTAGGAGCTCTGATGTAAAATTTGTAGGAGCTCTGATATAAAATGGTTACACTAATTTCGGTATAGGAGCTCCGATGTAAAATTTTTACACTGACTTAGGCGTAGGAGCACTGATGTTCGATGTTCATGCACCATAGTTTATAGCCCGCCATGTTCGATGTTCATGCACCCCAGTTTATAGCCCGTCATGTTCGATGTTCATGCACCCTAGTTTATTGCCCGCCATGATCGATGTTCATGCACCCCAGTTTATAACCCGCCATGTTCGATGTTCATGCACCCCAGTTAATAGCCCGCCATGTTCGATGTTCATGCACCACAGTTTATATTCGATGTTTATGCACCCTAGTTTATTGCCCGCCATGATCGATGTTCATGCACCCCAGTTTATAGCCCGCCATGTTCGATGTTCATGCACCCCAGTTTATAGCCCGCCATGTTCGATGTTTATGCACCACAGTTTATAGCCCGCCATGTTCGATGTTCATGCACCCCAGTTTATAGCCCGCCATGTTCGATGTTTATGCACCACAGTTTATATTCGATGTTTATGCACCACAGTTTATATTCGATGTTTATGCACCCTAGTTTATTGCCCGCCATGATCGATGTTCATGCACCCCAGTTTATAGCCCGCCATGTTCGATGTTCATGCACCCCAGTTTATAGCCCGCCATGTTCGATGTTCCTGCGCCATAGTTTATAGCCCGCCATGTTCGGTGTTCATGCACCCCAGTTTATACCCCGGCAAGTTCAATGTTTATGCGCACCAGTTTAAAACCCGCCATGTTCAATACTCATGCACCCCAGTTTATAGTCCTCCATGCTCAATGCTCATGCACCCAAGTTTATAGTCCTCCATGTTCAATGCTCATGCACCCAAGTTTATAGTCCTCCATGTTCAATGCTCAATATTATTAGCTGTAAAGCGCCCTCTGTAGTGTAATATTATTAACTGTGAAACGCCTTCTGCCGTGTAATACAATGAACTGTAAAGCGCCATCTGACGTAAAAATTTGGTCAGTATAGAGGCCTGTTTGATGCAATTGAAGCAGCTTCAACATGGAAAGTGTCTAAGTATGCCCCCATCAGCTTTCTATGGTTGCGCATACATTCAACGGTGTGCACACAGACACACAGACACACAGTTCTAGCTCTTTATATATAAGGATTGCTATTATTTTAATAAATCTTATTCAAATGAGTGATAAAATGTAAAAGGTTATTTTCACTCCATTATTTTGTGATCATGCGGATGCCTTAAATGGTAATTTAATTGTCAGATGGGAAATTGAAAATCGCTAATACTTACCTTCCATCATACTATTAAATACAATCAAATAAGTCAGCACTTGCACTTCATTTGTACTTCCATTTGACGTTGTTAGGAATCCCCTTTGAAACTAAAAACAGGATTGGGGTTCATTCTCCATTCCCATCCCAAGCACAAAGGTCATAATGAAAAATTCCAAATCGGCAAAATACTTTTATCGTCAATTAAAATTAAAAATTAACATGAGAGATGACATGAGAGTTTTTCGGAATTAATTCATATATCTCAAGTAATATGAAATCCATTTATTTTTATAGCTTTATATATTATCAATTGAAATCTACTATTTACTGTCATTACAAAAAATTAGTACGTTTGTATTTATTCAACAATTTGCTAATTTATTTACCTGTGTATGTATTTTGCGTATTTTTATAGCAATTCATTTTATAAATTCCCATTACCTCTAATCAATAGGGAAGTACATGAATTTTGGAAATACTCACATATTTTAAAAATACAATTTGCTTCCAAATACATTATTGGCATTAATATTAACATCATAGTCATTAATTGTTTTTGGAGTACAAGCTGAATTATTATCTGGATTTAGTAAAATATAATCATTGATTGTATTATTTGAATTTGTATGTGTTAGTTCTCCAAGCACTTCACAACAACTACTATCATTATTATTGACATGAACAAAGTTATTACTATAATTGTTAAAATTAATTTCTTGTCGATTGTTCTGTTGTTGATGAAAATCATGAAATTCTGTTGTATTGGTATTTTGAGTAGAAAATCCATTAGGAAAGAAATCCTCAGCTAATTGTAAGTATCCTCCTTGGAGTTGTTCTACAGAAGATTTATTATTGGAGATAGTTTTATCTTCATAAGTACTAGAGTATTCAAGAACAACGTTTGCATTTAAGGATGACGATGATGCAGAAGAAGAAGGTCCAAATTTTTTGGATTTATATCTCCGATTCTGGAACCATATCTTGACTTGATTTTGAGTTAACTTCAACTGTTTCGCAAGTAAATCTCTTTCATTTGCTGAAAGATAGCGCTGTTGTTTGAATTTCCTCTCCAGTTCAAATACTTGTCCCTGTATATTATCAAAGGAAACAAGTAAATTCATGAAAAGAAGACAAAGACTTTTGAAACCCGAACCGAAACCCCCAAACGGGATTCCACACCAACCAACTTAATACCATGGGTTTCTAAATCATTTTCATGCCTCTAATCTGATTCTAGTTCGGTAGAGGCCCTGAAGGTATTATTTTCTACTGAACGGACACCTTTCGCTTTACTAATAAAATCCCTTCTCTTGGCTTTTCAACGTTTCAACTTCAGCCCTATGCGACCATGCAATGGTTTCTCAATTTCCTCCTCAAACCCATGAAAAGGTTTCTCATGAAAATCTAAAGGCATTAAAGTACGTAGGCGAATGATAGGGCTTTTTTTACAATCTTCTGTCCTTTTCGTATTATTCTACGCTGAAAGTAAAAAAACCCTTGGAAATTGAAATCTCAATTTTGATATCATTATTATTCTGCGATCATTATTATTACTTTATGAAATTATAAATTTCAATTAAAAACCATTTCTTGTTTTTTTCCATTTTTTAAATAAAAAAGAAATTTTGGAAAAAAAGTTATTTGCAAGCAATTTTGTATCATTATGAAAAGTTAAAATGCGAAATTGAAATATCGTATAATTTAAAGTTATCTTGTTCATTTTAATCTTTTAGTTAGTTATCTTTTACCCTTATCTAAAAACATAATTACCCATTAGAAATTATAACTATAAGAATGATTAGAGCAGTAGATTTCTGAAAGGTGAATTATTTCTTTAAATTATAAGAATCCAAGAAAATTCCAATCTCCTTAAGTTAAGATCTCTGTCAGATTTTTCCTCAGTGTGTAACTGACAGAACCTCCAAAGGTGAGAATTCCATCAGAATCAAACTCTTCTTCATGAAAAGGGGTTTTTTATATTTACGTCTTTACTTGGTTGTTACTCTGAGAGTCAACAGATGAATTATTCCGATAATAGTATAGTAGTATATCAAATAGGAGGTAGATTTTTTCGGAAACTACTATTAAGAGCCTGTGTAAATCATTTGGGCAAGCATGTGGACAGAAGTAGCTGATGAGATGCCTATCAAATGAACAATCATGAGAAGGTGAAGGTAAAGGGTTTAAGGGGATTTTTAATGCATTTTAGCGTGTGTAGCTTCTTTTCTTATTAACGAGAAACAATGCTACTGCTCAAGATTTTTAACCCAATTGATTAAAATACATCGTTTTTACTACTACGGTGCTATTCTATTGACACTCTATACACAGTAGTAAAGTGTATTTATTTATTATACTTGTTCACCTTCTGTCCAATAATTACCTGAGAGAAAAGAACTCTTGGTTTTCGTTTACTCTTGTTTGGATGGTGGTGATGGTGTTGTTGATTGAAGGGGTGGGACGAAGATGACTTTTTCTTAAAGATCAGATGAGTATCATTATTATTGTCCCCAGGAAGGGAGTTAACTTTGTCACATCCAACAGCAGCAGCATTTGATTTCGGATCTCTTTGTCCTGGAAACAACCAAGGTGGCTGTGCAGCTCTTAAGGCATCATGGGATGAACCCTTCAACATTAAGAACAGCCAACGGAGAAATATTTTATGATGGAATTTTATATTCATTTATTTTTATAATCAAAAGCAAGCAATTCATTTAGAAGCTCATAGTAATACATAGGTTAGGTGGCTGAAATTATTATTATTATTTGGTTCTTCGCATTTGCATGCATACCATATTATAGCTTAATTGAAAACGTATTGACAATAATCTAGAGAATGGCAAACAATTCATTGGTCTAGACTGGACTTTGATAATAATCAACATTCAATTCCAAATTGATTGAACTGCTGCGTTGAATTGTAAACATATTGTTCAACAGTTAGTTGTTGATTGGTGTTATGTATATTAAATGACTATAAGTAAAGGTAAACAATTATTACCAGAAAATCTCGTTGAAATGGCAAACAAAGCGATGTCAACTGAGCAACATGAGGAGAGGTGATTATAGATGAATTAAATCCATGTGTTGATGTTGAACTCATTACTCTGAAAGTAAGTTATTAAACTGAAAGCTATATATATTACTCTCAACGGATTATAATTTATAGCGTAGAGAAAGGTGGTAGTGGAGATGGCATGGGAAAATTGAGACTTTTTGCAATTTACACAATAGAATTAAATTGAATTCATAGACCCATTAAAATATTTTGAATTAATGCCAGAATATAAAATGCCGGTCAAGGGTTAGAGCTCATTGATTTACAATGAAAGTTCTCAATCGCATTATATTTTTTGAAGCCTTTTGATGCGAACTCAATCCAATTGGAGGAACATTAAATATGAACATTCATAAGTATATAAAAGTCAAAAATCTTGTATAAAAGAATATTATAACAATGAAATGAAAGGATGGAATAAATGGGATGATAAATTTCTAAATTTCTACCTGGATAATTTGCTATCATTTAGTTTTGATGTGAATCCATAAATTGACTTTGTTGAATGAAGATGATGAAAGAGGTCTGTTGAAGTATTTCTACTTGTATTGGACTTGATATGATTTCCCATTGTTGATTGAGAATCATTTGACCAGAAATTATCAGCCGAACCTAAATGGTCGGCATCACCAAACAGTGGCACCATTTACACCATTTACACCATTTACACCATTTAAACCATTTAAACCATTTATCCAATAATGTAGTTACGTGTGGGTGTAAAAACTTGACTACCATCCATCCATATATATACCTATATAGGTATTCCCTATAGGGATAATCAAATAAAATAGCTCAGCTCAAGCAAATTGTTGAAGGGAAATCATCTTTTGAGTCACTTGAATGACTGACTATAGAGTAGAAAGAGACCGTTTACGACTACTAAATATATTGCCATCAAATGATCAAAGAGTCAAAGATGTCAAAAAAACTCCCAAAGGAACTATTATCACACTATTATTAACACATTTCTTCAAATATATATAATACAACTTTAAGGAGCTATTTTTAGAACTAGTTTTTTTCTCACGCTTCCAAGTTCCAAGTTCCAACTCAATTGTAATAGTAAATGGTAAAGGTCGTCGCAACACTTTGTCACATTTTTAACCAAGGTGTAAAGAAAAAAGAGCTGACAGGGAAATAAGAGCTCAGTTGACTAATTGAATTGTATAAAGAGAAAGAAAGAAGAAGACTGAATGAAAAATCTCAAAAGCAATGGAAATTTAATGATGTGTTCTGTGGCATCATATTCTGGATTTCTTTATTATATATTTATACACATATGGACCTACATATTACTTCATTTAGAAGGAAATTAAAATTGAGACTTTTTTAAAACTAAGCACATTGCCCTGAATAATCTTTACTAAGCCAATAATCTTTTCAGAGGAAGAAAATTGACATATAGTCCAGACATATGCAACTTGATTTATAATACACACATACAAATACCAAAGACGAGAATTGATTACATGAATTTATCCAATTTATACTATTTCAATTTGCAATACATAATGTAAATGCAAAGAATTTTTACAGAATAAATTGAAATTGGCTATGCTATAGGCTAATTCAAAAGTCAATCCTTTTTCCATTAAATTTGCTATTATATTAAGTAAAAGTATAGAAACAAGAGATGAATATGAATTGTTGAATGCAATTAAATAAGATAAGTTACTATATATTAGTAAATGGTATAAAATAGTAAAACATTTTTAGAGACAACTGGAAGAGAGATATGTGTCTGGAATTATTTTCAGTCAATGTGAAATGAAACAGACATTAGGGAAGAAAAAGATTTATGCTGTGTTTAGCTTAAGAAATTCAAATTCTTATATTTCTGGACATAATCGTAGAAAAATGTGTTCTTCTAATGTAAACATCATGTGTGTAAACTTATATAAGCTTGGTATAAAATAAATATTCTGCTAATAAGACAAGACATGAAGAACTACAAAGAAAAAGAGCCCAATACATATACTAGAGCAATGTTGAATAAAGAAAACAAAAAAATATCTTTTACACAAGTTCTTTTTTCCAAATGTCTGCTTAATTATCCAATTAAAGTTGATAGTTGATATGGGGAATATAAAGCCATTATCCCTTAGCTTATACATATAGAAGAGTCGCAAAGGAGATGAAAGTAATTTAAATGAGAGTAAATAAAATAAATCGGATTGGTCTAACTAGCTAACTTTCTTTTTTTTTGAGATCATTTATTAGAGATTTGTGACATTATTAAGGATTTTTAAATAACAAAAGAAACAGAAACAGAACAGAGTATAAAAAGGAGATGGAGTATTTTAGTCTTTGGAGTCCGGAAAAGAATTTAATTGAAAGGGAA
The DNA here is from genome assembly GCA_034695165.1 of Desoria trispinata. Lineage (NCBI taxonomy): Eukaryota > Metazoa > Arthropoda > Collembola > Entomobryomorpha > Isotomidae > Desoria > Desoria trispinata. Next base: position 10,262 of record JAQFZB010000008.1, read on the forward strand.
AAGACTGGCGTAATAATCATTATTGAAATAAGAAAAAGAAGATTGGGTTTTGAGAGAAGACGAGTGTTGTGGAAATGAGTTTGGGGGCACAAGTTGACGACACTATACGGCAATAAAAAAAGAAAGAATAGGAAAAGATAATAAAAATAGTAAAGCTCTTTGTACGCTTATAAACGGCTCTAATATTAAATAAATGGAGAAAAAAAAACTTTACTTTAAAAGAAATTTCCATATGAACCAACACTTTTCTTATTCCCATTTAATACTTTAGAAAGAAAATATAAGGTATAAGGGTATAAGATATATGAGTAACATCTTTATCAGTTCAGTTTTTTCTACAAGTTTGCATTTCTTACTCTCCCCTGAATTCATTATGAAACAATAAAATATACTTTCTTTCTTCATAAGAGAATATATAATATTCATAATATTGAAATTCAACATAAGTAACATCTATATAAGAATGTGTAAATTTATAAATTTGTGAAACCCTGTAGTGATGATACTTTGGCTGGTTAGGTTGTAGGTTGAATAATATGATTTTGCATATCAGAGAGTTGCATCAGAAAAAAAGAATGGAGAAAAGAGGACAGGAAAGACTGCTGACGAATCACAAGAATCACATTCTTATTGTTCTTGTCTCCCTAAAAAGATCCTGTTCATGATAAATAAGTGTGCGCATGCAAATAGCCCTATTTCTTATACCAACCTACAACACAGAACACAGAACAGAAAAAGAAAAAGAAAAAGAAGAAAAAAATCCCATCAAATCAAGATGAAAATTCTCACTAAATAAATTCTCTTGGCTTCAAAGAGAATTTAAATTGTATTGTAGAGAAATGTGTGAAATAAAATATAAACGTCCTCATCTCACAAGGGTTACAAACAACAAATGATGAGGAATTATTGAAATTTCATTTTATTACTTTTTACTTTTTTATTTAACCTCTGTTTTTTTCTTTTTTATTTCATGCGCTGAATTTTAATTTAATTTACATAGTATTTTATAAAAAGATGATAAATTTTTATTTTTTGGGTAATTGTTAGAGTTTTCACAATTCTAAGTAAATCATAAAAATGATGAATTAAAAATTCCTTTAAATTAACTGTTTTATGATAGTTTTATATTTCAACATTGTTATTACGGGAATTAGTATAATGGGATTATGCAGTATAAATGTAATGATATGATTGTGTATTTATACAACAAGGGGGATAACAGGAGAACACTGGTTATTTCTGTGAAGAGTAGCAAAGTGTTTTTGAGTAATATAAAAAAAAGCTTGTTATTGAGTAATAAATGAAGCGTTGATTCATTCATTGGTTGAAGGAGATTGAAATAGAAGTGTTTGTGATTGCTAGTAGCCAAATCGTATAGTAGCAGTCATGGTTTGAGAGTTGAGAAATAGAAATCTGCATGAAATTTATAGCATCCCGAAGGTAAAAAGTGTAATAAAAATGAGAAGAGACTAAATCCTCTTGAGTAAATTGAATGGAAGGAGGCGAACTCAATTTAAAAGAGTCAACTAACTTTTTACATTTTTCCTCTCTTTCTTCCCTCCATTGTAGTAAGTAGGGAGGAAGGGAGTGAAAGCCACTATTCCCTACAACTAAATTCAATTGAATTTATTTTAAATGTATTTTTTCTCCTTTCACTGACAATTTACCGTATATTATATTATGTGCTCACCAAAGTTTCTTCTAGCACTATAGTACATATTTAGTTTTCGTAGCGTAGCGTATAGTAGCTTCAACACTTTCATGGATTTCAAAACCAAAAGTCTTTCTCAAATCCGACTGAAACATAAAAATGTAAATATGCTCAATCTATTTTGCATCCAGAGTTCCGGACGAGCAACACTTTTACCCAGGAAATTGCATCTCTTCTCTTTCTCTTCAATCTTCTGCTCCCTTATATAATATAAGTGTAATATATAATAGACTTGTTAACCAACTATAGAGTAAAAATTAAATCTATTTGAATTATATAGAAATTTAAATGCATGTAATGTAACATTCGATCTGAATCTGAGTAAGACATAGTGGGAGAAAGTATCCTTCTGTACTGATCTGGCGTTTGTTGTGGGGATGGAATTAAGAATTTAAAAAATTCATTATGAAATTATATTATAGAAGGGGTAAGGGTAAACCCTGTTGAATATAGTAGTATTCTGAATTGGGCAGACATTATTACAAGTATTATTCGACTATGTGCTGTATTATAAGTGGCTGTAGAAATGTGGACATCTTTTGCCTATTTCCCAACGACTTCCTTCGTAATTTATCCAATGACAGAAGAACGCCTTTTGCCAAACTTTCCCCTCTAATCCCCACTATCCAACTCTCTTCTGCCCAACATGACGTCATTATAAATTTATATTCTCAAATAATGTAATAATATTATTCTCACATCTTTTCCCCATTCAATAAGAAGAATAAGAAGAAGAGAAGAGAGAGGAGAAGACAACATGCAATTGTTTTACCTTATCATCTTCATCCTATCATCCATTACTTTATTTTATTGCTCTCAGCTCTTGAGGATTTTGTCGTCATTTTATGAGCAATATCTCTCTTAAAGTTATTAAGCTCATTGAACACGTACGTTATACTCATTTCTCTAAAGGAATAAAACATTCATCTTCTCTCAACAATATAATATATACGAGTAGTACTCATATACAGAAGCTCAAAATCTTGTTTTACATTTACACCCTATAAAATCATACAGAAATGATGAAATAAAATTATAACCCTTTTACTTACACGTTATATGATACAGATATTTATCTATCATCTGGCGTTTTTATTTCTTTGTAGCAGTGAAAAGAAATAAACATTATGGAAACTTTTTTTCTTTAGAGGAGAAAACAATTTTGCAATCTTTAAGAATATTGAAAAATTAATGAGAAGCTTTCACAATCAGTAAACTGAACTGCTTTCTAAAATAAAGGCAGTCAGTGGTATAGAGTAGCATGGAGTTGGAGTTGGAATAGCCAATCTAGTTAAGAAGTACTTTATGTTCGTATAATTTGACTGACTTATAATTATGAGTGGTGGAAGTGGTGGAGTAGATAATAATTGGGTGTAGGGAAATAATAATTGTAGCAAGTAGTCCATTTGATAAAATTCATTTGAGACTGTCTTTAAGGAATAATATTGTGGCAGGGAATTAATGAGTTTGAAGTGGAGAATTGACTAATAATAGGATATGATGACAAACAGGGTGAATGACAAGGTGCCATGATGAAGCCAATTTTATAAGCAATTGATTCACATGCTAATATATTTTGTCATAACAATCAAATTCTAAAACCAACTACCAGCACCATTGCATTTCATACTTACTTATTACATTATTGCATTGTAATCACGTAAGGCGTACTTTCAAAATCTCTGACACACCTCTCACTTGTCTTTCCCTCTTCTCCTGTACTCATTTTCTCATCACTTTTAAAACATTGCTATTTCATATATTTCCTTCAAAACTCAAATATGAAGAAATCAACCTCTCAAACCAATAAACGTATTTGTCTACACGAAATTCATAGATAGTACGTAAAGGGGGATAAGAAACACAAAAAATTGTCATTTTTCTGCATTAAATTTTAAAAACAATTAAATTCCTTTCCTAATACTCGTAAACACTCATATCGCATTCCATCTACCTGTAATGTAATGGGATATAATTATGGGTAACGTTTAGTTTCAGTAATTAGTAGTAAAAATATGCTAAGCATTCATCAGTAGATATAGGAAATGATATGAGATAATAAGCTGGACATCTGTCTATTTTCCTTGTAGATGATAATTTACAACAATTCTTTATCATTTGAATAAATTCCAAAGGTAAATGTAGAATAATTAAGTTGTCTGTTGTTGATTTCTATTGATACACTGGTTCATCTGCTATTGTTGAGTCATGACAGGTGAACCAATCAATCTCAATCAGTTGAAAGTTGCAAAAATCATATTATGAAAAGATTTATTAGATTGAATTTGAATACTATTAATATTGAACTATGGGAGATAATATGTAGCTTAATTGAGAATTGAAAGGATATTGATTGGATTGGGATTTCATATGAATACGTGTGATATGATATTATTATATTTTATAGGGGAGGAACTAAGAAATTATTATTATTATTATTATCAAGTGCATTTATTTGATGCTATTTTCAGATAAATGTTAATCAAATTGAATATTAAGAATCAACTCATTAAATAACTCTCAACTGCAAACTTGACTTTATCATCCCTGCTTCTATTGAATTGACCAGCCAGTCAACAATCAACTCAATTATTAATCTTTAAAATGAATAACACACAAAGAGATTAGAACATTTATGAAACTCATCTATGCTCTTGTTCCATTTCCATCAACTGTAGTGGAGAATTCAAAACATTTTACACAATGCGGTAATATACAGGTATATATAGGGTGAATCCCTAAATCATTATTTAGGGAAAGTATATGACAATTACTATATTTTACTATTATTACCATTCATCTGAAATGAGTTATATTTTTGAAATTTCTTGTTTTCATTCCAATTTTAAACTTTTTAACTTCAACCTTCATGATAAAGTATTTCAATTGTGATTATATTTATGGAAATAATAATATAAAATGATGGAAACTGGCTGTATATGGATAAATAATAATAGGTTAGAGAATAAGGTATTGAAAATTGAAATGTTGTTGTGAGGCACACATGAATGAGTAAGCATACTCCTAATTGGAAATGAGTTAATAGCTCTCTCAACCCATCTGTAAACACGACATAGTTAAGATATTAAAATCTATTCATCTAATTAAATGCATTTATTATGAGCATTGATCAGACATTTATACAATCATTTATCACTGTTTTTCCATCTGTCCAACCAACTATAGTCCACCATCACCGTTATTCAATTTACTACTACTATATACAACTACAAACTATATAAACTATATGTCTATTGATGATATCCAATACGTGAAAGTTTTCCAATTGCTACAGATTTGAAAATGAACATGTTTAGAAAATATCATAAACCACGACGATACGAAGTAGAATAGAGCCATTAATGAAGGTTGTTATATTCCTTAGACTGCGTTGCTGACATGTGAGTTGATGTCTGAAATAGTAATAATAACATGACATGATTACGTACGTTCCAATGAAATCAATGGAAATAATAATATTATCCAGCTACACAGTGTATCGTCACCACAATACCACAGCATGGGGTTAAATGACTCTCTTAATGTCCATAACTTCAATCCATTAATTTTTACTCTCTAATAATAATATCTAGGTATATATACATATATCTGTATTCCAATCTTGTTTCTATAAGATATCTTCATCAATATCATCATGCTCCATGCATGTTCATATGCTTCAGATGTGGTCTTAAAAATATTTGTACCACAATAGTACAATACAGTATAAATGATTTCAGGGAAGTTGATTTGATTATTCTATAAGCATTACGCACAAAAATGAAATTTCTGGGTGAAGGTAAAAGAGTAGTTTAATTCCTTTATAGGTATAAAATGATATATGATATCATAATATTTATTTAGTATATGTATATAAGAAGACAATAAGTTTCTGATTATTTTCTGAGGGTATTTTATTTAACAGAGAGAGAGAGAGCATATAATTCTGTTGATGAGATGGATTGATTAAACACATATAGAAAGGGAAGAAATGTGTTGTCTAATTGAGAATCAATGGGAAACCCATTAGTCCTCTATACATTGAATTGAATCATTGGAAGAAGATTCATATATTGATGATGTCTATGAAATCAGTGAGGGTCCTCACTTTTCTACCATGCCACACGGTCACGGACATCTTAATCACTTCTCAATGCTTCCACTGAATCATCATCATCATCATCATTGTCATCTCCTATGAGATCGACTACATAAAACTATAACATCACCTCCTCTCTCATATAATAATAATAATAACAACAATTCCATCTTTTCCTTCCCCCCACAGAAACAACTCTATTAAATGCTAAATTGCTGAACTGAAAAGTAACAGAATGGTACTTGTAATGGTGATTTTCTTTATCAAATTTGAAGCTCAATTCACTCGATTAGAGCTAAAATTGCGTGGTCTTTTAATATACTTCTGCTGTAGTATAGTATAATATAAAGGCTGGCATTGGCATGACATTATTATGATGGGGGTGGGATGTTACTGTGACTGTGACGTCTGTTTCTCTTATTCTATGTTGTTAAATGTCTCTATATGAAAATGTTGATGACTTATTGGCTTAATTAATCAATGATATCCCTGCTTTCCTATTCTACCCCTGTACTACTACTATACTATACTGTACTTCATATATTATACTTCAACTTCATAGGATTTTTGTTCATTTAGCAATTTTCAACTTAATAAACTTTTAAATCCAATTTCAAACAAGAATTTGTAATTTGAGTTGATTGTAATTATTAAATTTGTTATTTTCCAAGTGGACAATTGATAGCTCAATGTTACACTTAATTAAAATGAAATTGTTCTTTCTTTTTCAATACGGAATTCCTCCCCTTACGTAAAATGTAGTTTGCGGAAGACAATATTGTACTTATACACATTAGTAGTTGTAGTAGTTTCTACTTGGGAATTAATAAGGGGAGATGATGAGATTGTCAAATTCTAAATTCAGAGGGCCTTTTCTATTCCATCCATAATATTGTTTACTTTACTTAAATACTAATTAAATCTTACAAACACACACCACACGTACTGCCATACCCAAATGCCAAAAGGCCAGAATGCCAGAGGCTTACGTTTCTATTTTTATAGAGTAGATTGAGCAATTTAAGGAAATGTAGATTGAAAATTGAAATGTAGAAGAAATTCATTATTTTATTTTTAAGAAGGCATTTCATTTCCAAAAGCTATATAGTGGAATGATGAGTGAGTTGTTTTGTATAAAAAGGGTGGTTCCATGGCATCACGTTGACGGATATTATATAATGATGCGATGTCAAAGGCGGTCTTCTTCCTTATATACGCCCGGGAGAGTATTTTCCTATAATCGTTGTTCGGTTCTCTAATTTTTTTCAAAATCCAAATAAAAATCCCAAATCCAAATGCAGGGTGTAACAAATTAAGTAATTTTATTCAACTCCTACAATACAATATACACTATATCAGATGAGATGAATCCAAAGCAACGTGAACTGAAGATGGGAAACAAGTTCTTGTTCAAAAAGACCAAAGAACTTTTCGTTTTCATATCATATGCTCTCACTCAGGGATGAGAAAAAGAAAAGTGACAACTCCATCAGTTACGAGTTTTGTAAATTCTAAAAGTAAAAAAGTAATTTTAATTGCAGTAGTATAGTAAGTAGTAGTAGTAGTACTGTTGGATGTAGTATGTTGTACAGTTGTGGTTTGGATGAGGAATAAGATATTAATGATGGAAATTATACATGGATGAGGATGGCAAAGAGTTAAAGAAAGACAACTCGTCGTCGTGGAATAATTAAGAGATGGATTCGTCATTGGGACAAAACCCAAAAAGTCCAGAGCAGAATAATACTATACCCCACCCACATTACCACCATCATCATCATCATCATCCAATTAATTCACAACCCTTACCCCAAATTACAGTCAATAATCAGTTGCATTTTGAGTATCGCTTAATTTGTAACTATTTTCCACTTCAATTCCATTCAGCCTACTATGAGACATGAGACTACTTACAAAGAGATAAAAATATGGTTCGAAAATCTCTATACTATATACTATATCGTGTATATATATATATATATATGTATATATATATATTGAGTGTAGGAGGGACAATCAACGTATTAGTATTTTATTCATTACAGGCTAAAGCTAAATTAGCCTGAGTATTTACAAAACGAGAACTTGCTTTTGTTTCATTTAATATTAAATAGAGAGGAATTGGGCATATAGATTAAATTATGCATTAACCACATTTATATACGGTTTCTCATTATTATTATCATATACATATGAATAATGTCTCCTGGGGCAGAGTGAGACTACTTTTTTTATATCAAAGAAATAAAAGTCCAACCAAATAGTTTAGAAATGAAGTATAAAATAGTTGTCTAAAGGGAGCAATTTCATTATGTTGTGATTAGACAGCAGCAGCAGCAGCAAATAGTTCATTGGATGTAGTTAATTTTCACCAATTTCTTGGTTATAATATTGAAGAGGTGTATTAGGGAGCATGAAAAGTATATAGGAGGATATATATGAAGCAGGGAGTGAGAAGGAATAGAATCAGCCTGTTAATTTAATATTTATCACTAAACCCAAATTGCTTCACTTATAGCACTACAAATAAATTAACAGCATCAACTATGCAAGCAAACTATCATCAACTATTTTATACCCAGCAAAACAACTGCCAACAACACATAATGTATTTGTCCCCATCCTATTACTATATATATATATATATATATTATTGTTTTACCATTTGCATTTAAACATACTTATTTAAGCATTAGCCAACAACACCTATGTATACGTATTATGTCTATTTTATAATTCAATCAAAAGAAGGTTTTTTACTCTAAAGAATAATAATATTTAAATAGTAAAAATTATTAGTAATTTTTTGAACATTAGAATTCATTAGATTTTTTTTCTTGCTTCATGATTAAAATAATGTTATTTGTATTTGTTTTGTCATTAGCATTTATCATTAGAAAAGACATTTAACGTGAGGCCAAAGGCAAAACCAAACGCAAGTTCAAATAAATGTATAATTAAAGTTGATTTTGACGAATTTTTGTTACGTGTGTACTTTGCTAGTGGCACTGATAGCTATCATAGTAGTAGTATTAAGAGTCTGGAATTACTCGTTTAATTAGCCAATTTATAATAAATCGAATGGTGGTAGTATGAGAGAGAGAGAGGGAATGAATGTGTTGAGCTGATGGGTTAACAAGTAATAAGTTTACTCGTCTATTCAGTCGTAGTCTCCTATTAATGAGAGACAGAAGACCTTTTAATCACACTTAATTTTTCATTGCACACTTTTACTTAAACCCTTATATACTACTACCTACCTATATATGTTATATAATATAAATCAACTTTCTCTCAACAGGATATAGATTGATTTCTTCTCTCATTCCTTCCCTTCATCATTAATTATTCAATGTTTTGAGGGAAAGTACAACAAAAACGAGTAAATGAGTTACGAGAATTGTTTTCTCATATTGGGAATAATTGTTGGGGTTTTTAAAATTCAGCATATTTTGTTTCCCTATATAGTATAGCTACTATAGCTAGTCTAGTATATTAGGAGGTATAGGGTTTCTATTCAAATTAAACAATTGAATTATAGTGAATTGGGAAATTGTTTGAAATTAAATGAAATTTAATCCACCCTTTTTTGTTAGAAAGGTATTAATTTTGACGGAGAAAGGTGATTGTTATATAATTTTATATTCTAGCAAATATGTAATAAAAAAGAACAAATGTCAGGGCAGAGGCATAAGAAACAAAGCAACACTTTTTGCACGGACTTTTTTTTTAATTTAATGTAAATTCCAAAGAGTATCGAATATTGAATTAGTATTCCTTTTATGTAATTAGACCAAATGTCATTCAATGCTAATCTTTATATTCTCATTCCACAAACAAACAGTTTTCCTTGAAAAGTACAGAATGTTGGAAATTTTTTATGACCTTTTTACTTCATCAATTAATTAAAATGTTTAAAAAGTCACTTTCTTCTATCTAAGTTCATTATTACCATTTAAAATTGCTTTCAAATTAATGAGTGTACTTTGTTTCAAAATCAATTCCAACTTAAAATCAATCAATTCTTTGTTAAAATCCTCTTAAAGCTAAAATCCTCATAATCAAAGCAAATGAAACTTTTCACTCGTGTACTTTTACTGCGTCTGAAATACAAGAGCTTCAACCAACGGAAGAAAATAAAAGTCAATAAAATATACTTTATATTGTGTATTTTTTGTTTATTGGCACATTAATGATTACACCTCTCATCATATTTAAGTATTAAGTAGTACTCTGTGCAAATTACTGCACTTTTCATAATATAAATATCATATTATAATTAATTACAGCAGGATAATCTATTTCAAATAACCTTTAAATTTACAGACATACAAAATCAAACTAATTAAAACAATAACTTAGAACAATATATAACTTACACTTTATATGTACATGGATTTGCGATTGCAATATATTTACAAAATTTTGTATCTACAACTTTTAAGAGTTGGATTTTTTTTTTGTTTTTTGGTAGTAGGTGATTAATTTAATATAGACATAAACACAACAAAAGATTAAAAAAAATACTTTAAAAAAATAAAGAAATCATCACAATTGTAATATCACAAAAAAGAGATTGTCCACTAATCTACCTGTAGTTATTAATAATGATAATACACTCACCTTATTCAGTTAGAGAGACCAGAATAGAACATTGAATTTTTATAAATATTATCTCGACCAAATAGTTATAGTAGTTAGTTGATAGTGGTAATGGTGGTGGTGGTGGTGGTATGATGGTTGGATAGTACATAACTAAAAAACTATAATTAACTAATGAAATTTAAATTAAAATAATAAATTTCGAGATTCAATTCAAAAATTCTAAACTAAAAAATTACTACTACTACTACCATGGTACTACTACAATGTGGTTGTTTGGTTGGTGAACTGAGAACTCTAATTTTATATTGTATATTTTCATAATTAATGATTCTATTCCGAGTATTACTAGAAAAAAATTAGCTACTATAGTTTTTAGTTTAGTGATGATAATTTAAATAAAATGATTAGGAAGTTTCTGGTGGGCTGCGTTTACTTAATTTACTCTATATAAATATTAAATATATATAATAATAATACTAGTCTTAATGAGGAGCAAATAATTGAGCACTATTTTGAATTAAATTATTAAAATTAGCAGCAGCAGCAGCAGCAGCAAATGCTGCAGCAAAATGTGGACGTGTTGCCATTTTAATCTTTTCAATTTCAGCTTCTTGAATTCGCTTTGCTTTAGCTCGTCTATTCTGGAACCAAATTTTCACCTGTGGAAGAGAAATCAAATAGAACATATTTTAGAATTTATATTCTTCACAAAACTTTAAAACACGAATGTTAATAAAAACTAAAATCGTGAAAGAGAAAATGAAAAATGAAAAAGGAAAAATGAAATGCAAAACACAAAGAAGAAATTTTTTGAGAAAGGAAATAAGATAAATTAATGAATAATTAATTAAACGTTTCTCAAAAAGATTGCAGGCAGACGAAAAAAAATGGGCTTTTTAAAAAATCTCATAATGTCGATTAATTTCTTAATTATATGAATTGAGAACATGCGACCATTAGAGGAAAGGTTAATTCTTAATTGTGTTTAGCATAAAAAGGCAATTAAGGAAATCTGTAGCTGTGCTATAATGCTTATGATGATGGTTGCATGAGAACCATTGTGTATTTAGAAGCTTTGCTTTGTTGCCACTTTGTTTTGTTGTTTGATAATTTAATTTCTTTTAGACAAAAATCTGCACAGACAGAGATTATCTATAAATGAGTTTATATGTTGAGTTTGAGACTTAATTAAAAATGTGGCCTTCCTTAATGAAGAGCAATTAATGAATGTACTATTACGAGTATTATTGCTCTGCGACAAACAAACTCATTTTTTACTTTTTTACTTGAGAATGAAACTATATACCTCTATCTATATCTGTATATAGTACATAATTGTTTATTTTGTCATTTATTTTTTATTTCCATGTCATTATTATTATTTGCCAAATTTAGAACTCATAAAACACACGAATAGCAAAAGTAGAATTAAAGAGGCAGCTGCATTGTGATAAAAATAAAAATTCAAATGCAGCTGCTATTCTATAACTATAAAGCTAAAAGTTTCTTTTGTTAGTCTTTTGGCCATTTGTAGCACGTAATGGCGATGATAATGGCTCTTAATGAGGGGAGCTATGAATGCTCAATGGATGAATCTCTACACTATAATAATATTATATACCAACTAGACTCTAATTGTTAGACCTAAACTTAAAAAATCCTTAAACTCCTCTCAATAGGGGAAAAAATGAAAAAATGATATTAATAAAAAAGATTTATGTTGAATTAAAATGAATTTAAAGGGCAAAAAGAGTATAATTAGATGTTAAAAGTGTATAATAATTGAGATAATTGACAGCTGAAATTATATTATTATGAGTTGGATTTTTTAACTTTTAACTGGACATTTAATTAAATGTTTGCTTCTCATTATTGCATTGCATATTGAGCAAGAGGAGATATAAAATGTCAATGTATATGTGTATATATGGTATTATAATAATTTCATCCGGAAGTCAATTGAAATTTGAATGTAAAAGTGAAGGAGTGTAAATTGCTATATAGTTCTATGATATATTATAAAAATAACAATGAAGTGATATGGTTGATGATATAAGGGAATTGTCAAATTGGCACATCTGTTAATGACAGATCGTTAGATGAGTTTATAAGTGGAATGGCCGACCACCCAATTGTATTCTCTTGTTGGTGGTTAAAATGCCTCCTTCGTCTCTATCATGACCATTTAGAGCGAGGATTAACTATCTCACAGTCTCATCACATCACAAACAACAATTATTCTATTTAAGTCCTCGCCCAACCTCCTACCATCTAACTATCTAACCTAACCTAAATATATATACATTCAACTCTTAAACTACAACCGGTAGTCCAACTAAATAACCTATGGAAAATATTTATACTATTTATTTAATATCTCTTTTAAATATCCCAAGTAAAAAAATAAATTAAATGCTGGAATTTACAAATATTCTTAATTTTTATATATGCTAAACTTCTAAACCATAATGAGACAATGTTCATGAAAAATAAAAGATGATAGAGAAGGATTGAAAGATAATTAAATAATGTTAATTAATAGTATAATGAATCGTAATATTATTACCTGAGTTTCTGTAAGACTAAGGGAAGATGAGAATTCTGCCCGTTCTGCTATGGATAGATATTGTTTTTCTTTGAATTTTCTCTCCAGAGCCACAAGTTGTTGTGTTGTGAATGGTGTCCGGGGTTTCCGGTTTGGCTTGTGTTTCCTCAAATGACATTTCATGGGTGATAGGGCTTTGGGTGGTGATGGTACCTCTTGCGATGGACCTATTCAATTTAAATACACCCAATTAATTTAATTCATTTTCATTTATTAATACATTTTGTTCAATTATATTGGAAATAAAGTGCTTTACGAGATTTAAGTTTAGTGGAAGGACGAAGAAGAAGAAGGAGGAAGGGAAATAAATATATATGGGGTTAAATAGAGCTGTTTCAAATTGACATCTTTAAAGGATTGAATGTTTACGTTAAACTTGAAAAGATTTTCTCAGGCTAATCAGCTTTCAAAAAAAAAGTTAGGAATATAAACAAACAATTGATTTTCTTCATTTTCATTGCACATGTTTCAAACTCTTCATTCAATGTTTCATTTAAATAAATATTATTTAATCTATGAAACAAAACTCTTCTTTTATTCCAATGATGATGCTCTGTATTCTATCTATCTCTTGCCATTTAAAGCCAACTGCGGGGATTATTATCATCCATCCCGCATAATCATAATACAGAATACGGAATGTTAAAGTTGAAGTTATTAAATACTAATTGGGAATATTAAACATTAAAAATTTAAAACATTATATAAGACAATGGTGTGATTGAATACATGTCCCTAATGAAAAATTAAGAATCTATAGCCACCCAGAGACTGAATTTATTTTTTTTAGTTTATATAAGTTGGCGTAAATAATAATGTGAGATAATAATAAAGTTAGTAATTCGTGTTAATTTAGAGTTGAGTGAATGGAAGGAAGTGACAATTGAGTTGCGCTTGGCTTTTGAGTTTTGACTCATGATGATGATGATGATGAGGGTGACATGAAAGCTTTCGGAGATGAAGAAAAAAAACCATCAAAGCATTTTGTTAGACTTTGATGAGTATCCTATAATAATAATATAATAATTTCCCCTGTCTATATCATCCCCTTTATATTTCTTTGATATTTAATAGAGTCAGAGTTAATAGTTGCATGCAAACTTTAAATTGTACAAAAACGTTTAATAATATTTTTTCTCTCTATTTCTTCTTTAGTTGCAACGTTGTGTACATAGTTGTGTTCCGCTGTTGTTGTTAATAATGCTCTTGATACTTTTCTAATTTATTTTAATTATGCCCACCGAGAGGATTTAGCTATATTATGAATTATCCAAACATTAACATTACAATAAGTTTTTAGTGTGTTGGTTATATGTGCATGCATGTCAACCCCAATGAGCATGACAGTCAACAGTAGTTTTCAAAGTTTCATCGCGTTTTAGTTCTGGTTTCGTGGTCTGTGTATTTTTTGGTGTTGATATTATATTATGATTCACTTCTATATATGTATGTATGATTCTGCTCTTGGGAATGGATGGTTGACGTGTTCCCTGTAATGTGACATGATGCGTGCTTTTAAAAGCTTTTTTTTTCTTCTTTAAACAATTTAATTGCTCTGAAAATGAATGTGTGAAACCAATGTTGACGACTTGATTGTAAATAAGCCTAGACTTTTTAGACAATGGAATATTAATATTATTATTACCCCTTTATAGTAAGTATCCAATGCAATATCCCTCCCTATATATAACGAAATGGCTAATGAGTATTTTTTTTCAGGGTTCTTTTACTTCTATTGTAAATTGCAGTGTGCTTCTTAATGCTTACTTAATTTATAGTTTGACTTTGGATTATTTCTTTCTGATTTCTGAACAGAATATCTCTGTCCAGAAATACATGGAGTTTTTATACAGAGTATTGTAAATTGTAATTAGGGACATAAAATGAGATGATATAATATTTTAATGTGGAGAAAGGTGATGAGGTGGGTAAAAGTAATAATATTGTATATATTTATTTGACTTACTGTGTGGAGCTTCATTGAGATGATGTGATGATGGGAATTTGAGTCCATTCCAGGAGTGCATGGCAGCCGGATGTGGGAAAGGTAAGCCGGGTATTAGTAGATTTCCCGGATATGGGAAAGGATATGGTGCAAAAATGGATCCATTTGACATGGCCATTGGTTTCATGACGGGAGGACTTGGCGGTGTTGCTGGAGGAGACAAATCGCTGAAATCGTGCACCACATTACTATCTTTATGATGATGATTATTATGTGGACCTCCTGCCAACAGCGAGTCGACAGTAAAGAGGGATGACTTGGACTTTCCTTCAGTTGACCCCGTTGACGTTGTCGTCATGCTTCTAGGTTCAGGACTACCACTGGAAGATGAACATCTCTGTCTCATCTTTGCCATCCCTGTCTTTCCGGGTGATGAAGATCCTGATAACATTTCACTCCCAGTCAAACCACCCGACAGCAATTTTAAATCTGATAACATATTTTTTTTATATATATCCACTTTCACCAAAAGAACTATATACCACCTTCTCTGTCCCTCTCTCTCTCTCTCTCTCTCTACACTCAAACTCTAATGTCTAATAAGAGATGAGATTTCAGAAAATTTCACTAAAGTTATTTCTAAAAAGGTTTTATTTTTCTAATGTCTTCTTTTGCATTGGCTATCTTAGGCCTTCCGTTGTCTTCCACCACTGAATCTCAACTGAGCTCTTTGGAAGTTGTTCCTTGGAATTGAAATTGAAATGAAGAAGTTAAAAACCCTTATTAACTTATTATGGTGGCTGTGGCTACTAGTATAGTAGTAGTAACTCTAGCTGTGAATGATATCTGAAGAGTTGAGTTTTTGGTTGAGGCGAAGGAAGATTTGAGATTTTGTTGGTTCGGAGTGAGATTTCGTGTAGAACTTGTCGGTCGAGTATTGAACCGAGGAATGGATGTCAACAAGAGTTTCCCCTCTGAAGAAGGGAACAAGAAGAGAAGAACGGGCGGAGAAAATGAGTCTGCCCTGCTATCTAAAACCAAACCTCTATCTCCAAAAAACCCAAGAGCTTACCAAAGGATTATTCACTGTACTACTGCTTCCACTACTTTCAAAGGCAAACGCAATTCTAATGAGCATTTCAAATCAACTTTAACTTTTTGGTCACCCCAAACTCAAAACCCACAGACTACTACTACTATACCTTTCAACATGTACAGACTCAGGAGTCTCAGCAGAGGCTCAATGCTTTTTACTCCTCCCTTGAACCCTTGGCAGGTCTCTCTTTTACTTGGCTTTTACTCCTCTGCATTCTACATAAGGGATATTTCTTTAACCAAGGCAAAGGGTCCTTATTAATCTTTGGAATCAATATCATATCTCTAAAGCTAAGAAGAATACCTTTCCTTTAAACAATCCACTCCTGGGAAGACGCTTAATATCAAGCTTTGATGAATAATAAAATAAAACATCATATAAAGGAAATAATACATACATTTTTTAACCCTTTTTTTAATTCTCAGAAATCCTCTTAAACTACATAATATAACTTTTGAAATATAATAAAAACCATTTTAAGCTATACATTATTAACTATTACTATTAATGATCTACCTATACCTATGGACTCTAAATTTTCTCAAATTTTTTAATACGAACATCAGAAAATAGTTCAGAATACAAAGTTTTTTTTACAAAATAAAAATTCCAACAGATTTGATTTTTTTACATTTCATTCTCATTAGATAAAACTCTGACTGGATTAACATTTAAATTAATACTATAATAATTTTTCTCTACTTAGGTTTTTTCTTAACTTTTAGTAAACGGTGGTATATGAAATTGTGGTACTAGAGCTACAAAGTGAAAAATGTGGTTTCTAATTTTTAAAACAATCCCTGGTATTGTATTGTTGTTAAATCGGTAATCCGGATTAAGCTTATTATAATGACAACTTCTTGAGAAAATCTCTCCGTTCTTCCGTATATATATATGTCCATAATAATATTAATATAATAAAAAATGAAACCCTTTTTTAACCAAATACTTACAATTAGTGTGTAGAATTAGAATCCAACATGAAATTAAAATTCCACCAAACTCTAAATATTTGACCCAAAGAAAGAAAAAAGGATTTTGAAAGAATATGAATTGAATGACAAAAATCTTTGGGACAAACGGTCAAAAAAAATTTTACGACATTCCCATGAAATTCTACAATAATTTCATTGTTATTTCTGAATCAGTGGAATTATTCATGTTGTATTCTTGTTTGTTGAACAAGTTATCTAGCATATAGTATAGAGGCTGGCTCTAAGGGCTCTAAGGAGGTTTGAAATTTTAAGAATGAAAGTTTATTTTTTTATAATTTCCAAATCCAACATTATTCTCGTAAAGAGAGTGCTTAAAAATGTTTAAAAATGTGTTTCTTATTTGGTTGGCAGTTTATTGGAAATCACAGTTGGAGATGAAATTTAAACATCTGAGATTATTTTCTGTACAGAAAATGTATGAATACGAAATACAAAATAAGACGATGACCAACCATTAAGCGTCTCTTCTTATTCTTCTCGTAAAGTTGTTTTCAGTTGTCATAAGGGTGCAGTTGATGTCCGTGAATTTAAACTAGGGTGTCAAATCCCTTTTTAATTCTCCCTAATTAACTTAATCTTTTAGCCTGGTAGTAGTAGTAGTAGTAGGATAATTAATTTCATCTGCTTAATTATTAGCTACAACTGAAATTTAAAAGTTACTATTAAATAAAAGTATTTCATGAGTTGATAGTGGAGTTTAAGTAATTTGGAGGTAAATATCGTAGCCTTGGGTTGTATGGAGTAGATTTCTTCAACAATAGATAGGCTAAAGCGCGTTCAATTTTCTGAAAGCAGTTCTGCTTCTTCTTCTGCTTCTTCTTCTTCTTCTTCTTCTTCTTCTTCTTCTGCTGGAAAAGTAGAAAAGCTAAAAACTTCTCAATGAAGTGAATCGAGAGTCAATTATTGTGGAGAGAAGAGGTTGCTGGAATTCTTTGCACACAATGTATCTCTTGTATTCCAATACTTATGGTTGCAACATTTTCCTTTGTATTCTCAAATTGTTATTGAGACCCTTAAACTCCTTAAGACCTTATTATATACTACTACTTAGATTTTCATTGTAAAATCGACGATAGAAAAATGTCATTTGAAAAGTCACACTACATCTAAAGCAATGAGAATGTACACTTGAGAATCTCATATTGGACAAGAGAAATCAAAGAGGACTATCAAAAGGACTCTGCTTGTGGGCGTCTTTCTCCACTATCCTCTCCTGCTGCTCTACAATATTGAAAAGATCATTTTCACAGAACTGCATAAATCATCCAGATGAATTTTCTCACAGATTTCTATCCAAATAACCCATAGCACCGCAACATCAGAATAGTAGCTTGCTAGCATGACTCGCTGTATTATTATTGAGGACAAACAATTTGAAGAAGTTTGACTTCTTTTCTTAAAAAAAGCATTTTTCTTATTTCCACTGCATTTCAATCCTCTATTGATTGCTTTCTTATTGCTTTTAATCACTGACGAATGAAAATGAGCAGAGTAAGTGTCCCCCATACCAATGGGTAATAGTTAATAGTAATAATGATGGAATATAGGTAGTTGGTATTTGAGTTTTAATTGTGAAGGGATAAGTTTTATAATTAATGATTAATTTGTGTGCAAGCAGGGCGTAAAGTGTTGGAGACCAGTAGCGGGTAGTTAAGGTAGTAGTAGTAAGAGATGTAGATGAGATTAAGGGTCGGTTGGGTGAGCTGTAGTTTTTGTGAAATTGGATGAACATTTGAAGAACATGGACCGGCCGGGGTCACTCATGAAAAAACAAGGGAATTTAAGAGTCGGACTCTTTGGTCAACCCTACGGGAGGGAATCCTAGCTTCTCTCAAAGCCCAATTACCAGTGATTGGGGTTGGCGTTTAATTAGGAGAAGAGACAGATTTATTTCCTCGTCGGCATTCGTCTTACGCCAAAACAACGCCGGTCATATACTACTCATACCCAACAACAACACTATAACAATACTCCTCATAAAACATTGTTGATTTACTCATGACATTCGACAATGACATCAAGCATTAGAGCAGTAGTTATAGTATATTGATACCCCATTACTATTGACTTCTATTGAAATGCCCCTAACCTAAACTAAAGTATATAAACAATTTTCACATTTGACCCCATCTTAATTGTAAGATTAGAAAATAACAGAAATGTTTTCAGAGATGTTATTTTTTAGGAAATTTGGTACACATAAATAATAGAATTGGTTTTTTTTCAATAATATGAATCTAAATGAGGAATGAAATTTCCATTGAAATTTGAAAATAAAATGTCCATAGAAATGGAATCTCTGCTACAAAGTACAAATCAAAGGAAGTATAAAAATGGATTGGATAATAATTAAGGGATTGAGAGTGAAAAGTAAAAGTTGATAATGAGGATGATTAGTTGATATTAAGAATAGTATAGACGAGATGTAATATCTGATATCACATAGAGACAGTCTTTTGGGGAGACATGATTCTATAATTATGGAAAGTACTCTGAGGTCAAAACCCTGACTCTATGTACTTTTGACCCACCACCACAACAACAACATTATGAAGTGAATGGGAAAGTAATTTTGAAATTAGAGACAAATTTATTTAACTCTGGGCAAATTTAAGGCACCAGAGCAGGATAGAGAGGAGGGCAAACTGCTATCACTATCATTTACAATGATTTCCAAAAACAATTAGAACTGTCTCGACACAATATTGAATATTTATTATATATTATATTGGGTAAATATAAGACAGTAGTAAGTGTCAACAAGAGTTGCCATGGCTTGGCTGGTGCTCTGGCCATTTGGCACTTATCTTCTTATGACTATCTCACTTAAAAGGGTCCCGTGCCTGTCGCCAAATCTTTTTAAGGGTCTCTTCCTAAGACAAGTCAATACTCCCATATAATAATAATACACGAGGATATACTATAAAGTACTCTCATTTTGACTCCCAGCTAACGTTTATAATAATTATGCATTAAATTCAAACCCATATAATTATACCCTTCTCTCAGATTTGCTTATGAATTCTAATTTAAGATTTCTCTTTTCTTTTGTAAGCAACAAACTGATCATGAATGCGATTAAAATAATATATTACAAGTTAGTAGGATTATTAAAAATAAAAACGAAAAGAAGCATTTTGAAATGTGATAATGAGACTGGGGCTGTGCAACAATGTTATTATTGATACAATAGGAATAATAAACTCCTTTGTATTCAATCTATATGTTAAAAACTTAAACATTATTAGAGCGTAAAATTAGTGGCAAAATGTATCTAACATTAAGAAGAAGACCTTCAACAGTAGTAAAATGACTCCTTATGATGATAATGTGGCTGGTGAGCCAGAGGCCAGGTCGCCAATGCCATGCCACTATAGTATATCAGTAGTAATAGTAGGATTTCTACTGCTGAGAAATGACTTTGAGTTTGTCACTCCACCGCTGTTATAATACAAGCATTGTCTTTAACAACTAAAAGGCAATAAATAAATATGAACGACAAATGAGAAACTAAAGAAGGCATGAAAACCGGCGACAGACTTTTAGCCAGAAGAGTAATAAACACATCATTGTTCTTTCTCAAGAAGCCACAACAGTCAAAGGGCCCACATGAAAGCCTAAGTGCTAACTGCACTTACCAACGACGATACCAATATAATATCACCATCACAACTAATTTATCTACATACTTATTCCATCCAAAAAATCCAATGTCGTCAACTTAAGGGAGAACATTTAAAAAAAGTTTTTTACTCCCTTATTATTGTATTCCCTGGCCTGAGCATTGACTTGATTTATATTATAAGCAGACCTTAATTATAATTATAGGGTTAAGTGTCACGTCAGTATTTTACTTTACTACATTTCAAAATCAAAATATCTGGATTTAATTCGTACATTAAATTTTAATTCAGAATATATATAATTAAGTGATTTACTGTTTTACGGGCTTTAATTGTGCTCTGTTTAAATTAAAATCTACGTAATTAGTTTATAAACTTTCTAACTTCTTCTGTTTGAGTCTTGTGAATTAAGTGCATAAATGTTTTTATTACTCGCAGCCTTCTATTCTACCTGGTTGTGTTTGTAGTAATTAAGTCTTTAGCCATCATCATCATGGTATATAGTATATAGGGCTTTCTCTATAGCTTGGCTGCTTTCTCTTCTTTCTAAAGAGAATAATGGATCGATAGAGTAAATATTGCCAAGTAGTTTACTTTTAGTAGTTTGATCATCATCATCAACAACACTAACAAGAGAGAAAGAGTTAGAATAATGAATATAATGAAAAAGCTCAGTTAATTACGCAGCATTTTCCAACTAAACGAACTTATTTACTCAACAAATTATCACTTTAGATAAAACTATGGGCTCCAAAACTACCCTTATTATTATCAACAATAGAATAAAATATCCCCATGTTTACAATAATTTGGGATAATTTCATCACTTTTCATTATTTTAGTAATTTTCTAATATTATTTATGAAAGCTTTGTTGGTATTCCTTATTCAATATATGAAATTAAATATATCGCAACCCAAGCCCTATAATACTATATAGTAGTGAAGATAGGATCAGCACTAATGAGAGTAGTTGGAACTAGTTGGAGCTCTACACTCTCTATTTATTTTCCATGTAGAAAGAAAGAAAGTCTCATGAAAAGTAATTATAAATAGGAAACAACAAGAGAGCAATTTATAAACTTCTCGTAGAAGAACAATTTGTGGCATCTTCCTCCACGACAAAATTTCACAACAATTCAATTAAAGTCTTTCTCAATTCAACATGTTCTCATTCTCTGCTCCTACTACTACCCCTACTACTACTGCAATTTATACGGAAATAAGGAAACGACAATTTTACTTTCTCATTTATTTCGTCAAGTTTTCTCCCCCTTTGAAAAGTAACAGTACGAGAGAGAGAGATTGTAGGGATGAGAATCTTTAAAATCATCTTTTGAAGCCCTTTTAAAGAAGATTGCAAATATTATTATTCTACTCACATGTAGTATTCTCATGAAAATGAAAATGAAATGTAATTATAAACGTGTGTACAACATATATAGTAAAATGTGTACGTTTGCATTGCACATTCAATTCATATGTATTTATTAGTAACATAACATTTCGGAAACAAGATTTACAGCTTCATCTTATTAATCGGAAAGGGAAATGTTGAAATGTTCACATGATGTAAAATCCATTAAATCCATTATGATGATCAGTTCAGTTCAGTAGTAGTAGTAGTTGTAAGGGAGAAAAGCTATATGCTATTGGGGTTGAGTTTTAAATCTTTGTGCTTGTTGAGCCTATGAAAATTTCCAAAATCACAGTTCATTCATTGACAATGAATAGAATGATGGGGCTATGTGGCTATATGGTATACGGTGTAATAATAATAATAAGATAAGGGTGTCTGTCGGTGATATGCCAATGCTATTTCTTTCTAATGGGGAACGTATGGAGTTAAACTCTTATTAAGTTATTGATACGTTGATTCGAGGTCCGATTAATCGTAGTTTGATGCCGTTCATCCTTATCGTACTGTAGTAGTGGATATAATGGGGATGCAGTAGCACGTAAGTCATTTTATTGAATTGAATCACCCCATGTGCTTCACAAATAAAGAAGTGTGTGTGAATAGCTGTCACGGAGGATGCTTCTATTTCCATCCTCCATAGGAATAAATCATCCAAGCCAAAAGAACCAGGATCCCGTATGCTACTTAAATCCCCTAGTAAATATACATATAAATATATTACTTTACTGGTAGTCAGTAGCCGGGTATTTATTAATGTATGTGCTATGGCTATTGCATTATTGGTGTAAATACACATTAAAGAGGGAACTTTTATCTGATGTTGGGATGTGTGACGTTTAATGTAATCAAATGATGACAAACTATTGAAATTTGAAATAAATAGCAAGTTTCCCTTCCGTGTAAATGCTGTAAAGATTTTTACTGGTGATAATGAGGAGAATTTCCCAACTGGAATCAAAATCCCATTGCGTCACTTATTATCATCTATTCTATCCCTGTGATATTATCATCATCATATCATCCCATTGATCCTTTGAAATGTAATCGTTTTCAATACCCTTCGCCTCCTACTTCCCTCCTTCTTCCTATACCATCCCAACTAATTAATATACGCTCACAAGTTAATCATTGGGATAAATTATGCTAATTCTTGGAAATATATTCCTAAAGGATTATATATACTAACAATATAGAATTCAATCCAATTCGGCTTGTTCTATTGTCGGTGACTTTAAACTTTTTTTCTTTTTCGTGAGGTTCTTTTTTTGAGAGAAAAGATTGAAATATTATATTATACTGATATATTATAGTTATGTTTATGGATGGGGAAGGTGTTGAATGGGTAGTGATAGCGTGTATGTATTTGTTCATAGGATGAATAATAAGAAGGCACATTGTGAGGTCCCTTTCGGATATCACTTTTGGTGACAAATGCTATATTTGAGTGTGTAAAATGTTCAAGTATACTTAATGAGATTAAAAGTGGTGATTGTTAGTTTGTTAGTTGGTGTTGTGTGAGGGCCTTCTCTTTATCTACCTGTAATTTCGCACGCTGTTTTTGTTATCATTGTCAACTCTTCTCCTTGGATTGGACTATGAACTGGAGAATTAACTAATGGTCATAAGAAGAAGAGGACTCTCATTATGAGTATTGTATTATCATATAGGAACAGGGACAGAGAGAGAACATCATCAACAACAACTGACAACAGAAAGTGTATTCAAGTTTCCAAATTATATTCTACCATTTATTGTAGTAAATGTTGAAATTCCAATTCCAAAGTTCCCATGAGACTGTATGTGTGGAGTCTATAACAATAAAACAAAAGCGATCACCTGTGGTCTCGTGTTCGGGATTCTCTGTCATCATTCTATCAACTGACATGACATGCACTCATGTGGTCCATTCTGTCAACGGAACTATAATCCAATGTTCTTTTTCACTATACCGCAATCCCGTAATCATTCCATACCATCTTTTCTTTTTCTAGGGAATTTTCTTAACTCAATGACATTGAATTTGGAGAAGTTGGATTTTTGGAGATAATTTTTATATTTAAAATATATTAATTTACATACAATATATGTATCTGAGGGATTTGATTAATGAATAATGTTGTAGCAATGTGGTCTGATAAGCTTATAAGAAGCTGGTCACACTTTTAATCATCTGGACTGAACTGAACTGAAGTGACAATGATGAGGATTGGGGACACTTGAATTTGAGGCTTTTGAATGTAGACCTTAAGTCAGCATCTTTTAAGAAACTGAATAATGAAGTGCCTCAATGAATGATATAAGAATGTAAAAGGCACTGGAGCAGAAGCAGATGTGAATCTTTAAGTTTGCTAAAGCTAAAGTAAACTCTTGAAGTCTATTATACCATTATATTATAAAGAAGTTCATTGAAATTTGAAATTGGTTGATATAATAGGAAGAAAAGAAATCATAGACCTCGTACTTTCAGTACTCATTCATTCAGAGTTGAGTATTTTACGGGTATCATTCACAAATAATTTTACAACAATTTATAATTTATATTTCTATACAAAAGCTTTTATGTATTTAAAATAAAATGAAATAAAATAACTGTTGCATTTCAACTTATAAAATAAAATCCCAGTTGAAAAACTTCTCAAACCAATAAACCATTAAATTAAAGCAGATGGATAATATAATACGGGAGATACTTGAAATTTAACATTTTCAAACTTTTCAAGTACTTTCTAAATTAGGCATAGATTTAAACTATATAGGCATAGGCATATGAATCCCAATGTTTTACAGCATATAATCACCTTCTCTACGCAGAATGATAATTTCAGGTTTGAAGTAAACCAACGCAAAATGTTATTTGTAAGGCATTTTAAAAACTTTTGAAAGTATAAAAGTATGTAGGTGGCATTGTTATAATCCCATGTACTACAATGGACTAATATACTCCTGGACAAAGGAAGATGAAGTGGCTGAGCATTGAGCTCTTCTGAAGAAGTCAGTTCATTCATTGAGATTTTGAGGTGATCCTCTCTCTCTCTATAATGCAAACTATACAAAGTGAATGGGATGGGATAAGGGATGGCTATGGATCTGAGACTGAATAGCCAAGTGATTGAATAAACACAGGAAAACTTGCACTTCTTCAAATGAAACAGTTTTGTTACAATTTCTCAAAAGAATTATCAGCTTTGTGAAATCAAAAGGACGATTTGACTGATTACTCCTACTAAACTAAAGCTGGTCTTTCTTTTCTTACCCATGGCTACTTTTAACCTATGCCCCCTTATACCTATAGCATACTCGTAATTGCTCTAAACTTATATCACCATGAGCTATATAGAAACCCCGATTTACTAATGAATGACCAGGCCATGTTTTTATATTTTTAATATTTACCATTTTATTCAATGATTATAATTTTAGCATATACATTTATATCATAGTCATCAGAATTTACAAAAATCTTTAGACAATGCCTTCAAAGAATGAAGAATTATTCCTACTTATGTACTCTGTAATAATAATATGGACTCAAAATTGAATTTTTCCCTTGACTTAACTTTTGGCAAAGTTTATGGATTCACATAATGAATAGAATGGGACACTACTACTACCACCACCACCACCAACTCAATAGAAAGTCTCTGAAATTCTGACAAAGAGCAACACCTTGATAATAGCGATACTGTTATTTGTCCGACTTGTGTGGTATACTTTATTCATGAACTGGATTCATGGAGCATGTAAACTCTGCCATTCTTCAAACACTTCAAGGGGTGGACAACTTTACTCTGAAAATTCTCATTTCTATACTTTAGAGGAAAAGGAAAAAAACGACTTAATAACTAAAATTTTACTTTAAAGTTAAAGCTTCCCAATATTTTACGGAGGAATATAAATTTAGCATCTACTTTATTTATTAGTATGGTATATTTAAAAGCAAAATGCCTTATTTCATATTTTTCCTTTAATTATTTAAGAATGAAATAAAATTGCACGTCTCCAAAAAACTGGTGTAAAAGTTAAGTTTATTTAAATCCCTTGTTTACTTTGTATTGTCATTGTCATGAACAGAGGGAAGAAGAGAATGAATGAAGGATCTTCCTTTATTGTTATGTAATAGCATTGGATTTATCTCCAGAAGAAAAGAAAGCAGATGGAAGTTATTCAACAATTCAGAGCAGAATTGACTTCTGCTGCACTTACTATTAGAAATTTAAAGATGATGCACTTGTTCATTGTTAAAAGTATATTATTGTAAGCATTGCAGTTGTTCAGAGATAGTCTATTAAATCCTTGTTGAAGAATAACAACTTTTATTATTATTGACATTGACAGTTCTGAATATTGATTGACTCTAGCTCACCTTTACATATACTATGCTGGTATTATTATTCTGGCATGAGCCAAAACTCTTATACTCGTAAAGTATTCATTTACTTTTCATATGAACTATATAAATGCTTAGTTACAAGTAGAAAAGTAGAAAGTAGAAAATTTCAGATTGGAATTGGAAATGGCAAAATATCATATACAGCAGTAATAAAGGTTGAGAATTGTAGCTATGTAAGTATATAATGATGATGGCATTGCCATTGCCGTTACCAAGCTAATCAATTAGCTGGTTGACATTTAATGTCCGAATAGAGGCAAGTATTTCATTATTGTCATAGAGAGACTCAAGGTCCTGAAATTCTCTTTAAATTGTTATGAAAAGCTTCTCAAGCCCACTTCTATATGTTGATTGGCAATTGTTATGTATTGTCACAGGGTGCTTTTTACTCAAGAGACTTCATAGCCATAGTACACATAGGGTATATGGGGAGTATAGAATGGGATGGGGAGTTTGACAATTGTTGTTAAATTGTTATTGGACAAACGAACCTATTTGTTGCAATAGGGTAATTATTTTTATGAGAGGGATGTAAAGATTTAAAGATTCGTTTATTCGTGGGCGCTGGTTCTGATAATTCAGTAATTGCTCAAAGAGAAAAATATGAGAATAGAATTCAATGAATCTTTTTTTTTCATCTCTCTTTCTTACTTTATGATTATTTTGAGGACCAGGTGAAAATGAAAATTACTATAAGGCCCCCCACACACCATCACTTTTATTCATCATCAAATGTCACACTCAACTCAGCCAGATACTCCTCCTTTTCTTTGGATAACATTTATTAATTTCTATTTAATACTTGGGATCCCAAGTAAAGGAAACATGCCCTCATACCTGTATAATAGTAACAAAGTGAAAGAATAAAAATAAAAATATAAATATAAACACATCCTCTAGAAAATTAGAGGAAGTTCAGCTCGATCAACTAAAATGCATTTGATGATTTTAATAATGTAAAAATAATTTTTCAAGTGTTTAAAATTAGATTTCAAGATTTTCACTTGAAAGAATCTAAAAGTAGATGTTTCCTCTCCCAACCCCAGAACAATTCCATTAGATTTACAAGTGCTAATCAATTTATACTTTACTATAAAGCTTTTACTCTATTTTAACCCTAAAAGTTTTATGGCTCTGGTCTGGTGTGCAACATTAAAATTAAAATGTAATTTTCTAATTTTCTTTTTAATACATTAATTAACATAACAAATTCAAGGATGAAATTGATTACAAATAATAGCTATTCAATTGCATTCGAGCAATTCAAATTTAACAATAGGTTGCTAATTAAAAATCAGAAATATTAAATATTACCGATTAAATCTACAGAGATAGAAAGGAATTAAGGATTGATTGCATTAGAGATTACAGCGATGGAGAAATGAAAATGAAGATGTCATTAAATAATATACAAATAGAAACATCATTTAAAGCTATCTCATGTTCTCTACTCTGTTAATTTATTAAACATGGCCATTTCTCTATTGAAAGTTGATTGGATTGGAATTTTATTTAGTTTGAATTTGATTTCTGATTAAAAAGTTATGTTGGTATATCGTAATAATAATAATGGGTTCTATAAATAGAAATAGAAATATGAATGTACTCTAGTATAATAGTATATAGCATGCAGTATATAGTAACTGAGTATTATTATGTTATGAGATGAGTTAATAGACACTGGAACAGAGATGCTGAATAAAATTGACAGCAATAGAAGCATCAACTGAGGGAATGACTATTAAATGGAGAATAGAAAAGGGAATAATGGGCAGCTATTAAGAATTAAGAGTGGATTTGAAAAAAAAATATTTTTATTATTATTTTTATTGTTAGTCTTTAGAGCTGTCAGATCCAATTATCCGACATTCAACTAAAAGTATCTCTCTCTTATATATGTTACATGAAGCTACTCACTTCAGACTCTCTGTTAATTTTATACCATTAACAATTTAACAAATAATATTACTTGAACAGTGTACCACAACAATCCATAAATACCTTTGTACTCTGTCTCTCTAAACCATTGGACTTGAGAGAGATGTAATATTTCATCTTTTACACAAACATAATTCTATTCTCTCATTCTACTATCATATCAACAATCATTTATAGTTCTGCTAACTACTAAATAAAAAACGGATGTACTTTCAATTCAAACCGTTTCAATATCAAAGAAATAGAATATTATAAAATATTCTTAAAAACAAAGTAAAATTTAGGGTGGTTGAAAAATTAGCATTTGAACATTTTGAACAACAAGAAATTTGGATAGCACATATGTAAGTAATAATAGCCCATTGATTTAAAACATTTTAGGAACAGAATAGCTAATAGCATGCATGAAGTGATGTTATGTTGTGATGCTAATTCACAAGAAGTATAAATTCCAAATGCTTATAGTTTAATAAAAACAACAATATATAAAAGGGATAATGTAATTCAAAGTATTCGTTCATTTCATGATGTGTTAGATTAATCTGGGAGCCACAATACAATGCTATATGCTCGTTTGTTGAATATGAATATAAATAAGGATATTTTTCTCTCCCTCTATTGTGGAGATAGTGTGAGGCAAATTGCTCGTTTCCAATATTTAGTCCATATGTCCAGATATAAGTAAAAGAACAGAGAACAAATTCAGATATTCACCTGGAAATACGAGTTCACAGTCACGCAATAATCTAAAACACCAAATGACGGCGAGACATGATCAACAATCTAAATTTCCCTTTTATACATTATTCACATATTTTGATATTTTACTTATTCCATACTTCCCCTTAGAAATTCAGTCTTGAAGAATTTATGTACGCAGTTTTTAGCCTAAATATTCGTCTATTTCGTTGACTTTTGGTTGTTGATGATGATGACAAAATAATTAGAAAAACAGTATCAAATTATCCATAAATTATCCAATGAATTGAAAATATTAATTCCTTTTAATTTGCTATAAAGGTTAAAGATGAAATTGGATCCTTATCTACTGAAATGAACTGGATATATATTTGGCTGCTATTAATTACACAAAAAAATCTGTTTCCAATTTATATAATTTTCAATTTTCTACTCATCTAATATCTACATGTTTAAATTGGGGTTTCCCGTTTCGCCTAATTGGCAAAATAAGCATTGACGAGGGTCAAGTAAAGGGTCTTGAAGATTATTTTCTCCAATAAAAAATAATCTTACTCCCTCAAGATTTCCCAACGTGGTACTGATTATGTGACGTAATTCTTCTTATGACTGTTTTTAGTTTCAGAGTTTTTGAAGAGAATTTGAAACCCTGTGCTTAGAGGGAAAGAAATTGAAAGTAGTAAAAGTATTTGAGGAGACGATTCAATTTTCTATGCCAAAGAAGCATGAAATAAGTCAAAGCCATTGAAGGAGTCTTTATGCAGTTTTCTGTTTTCTCAATAGATTACATTTATCTAAAAGTAGTTCTTTAATAAACATGGCTACATAGACGGAGCCTAAAACAACATATATGTGACAAGTTGAAACAAGGAATTTCGAAATGTTTTAAAAGTATCAATGTTTAAAATCATGGATGAGAGGAAAATTTCAAATGAAATGATTATTAAGTATTTAGAGTCGTTTTATAATATCAGTAGTTAAATAATAGCAGATTACATGTAAGCTAATCTGTATATGTCTTTTAATCTGCTGCCGTTCACTGTTCTCTCTGTTTTGTAACTTTAGTGAAATGTATTATTATGAAACAAGCTTAATTTACATGATGAAATAAATGATAATCGGATTAAATTTGACAGCTGCCTCTGGCACATATATAAGTAAATCATTATTATTGCAGTGAGGATGAGATAGCTGTTAGACGTAATCCTCACTAGAATTATCATTCCGACAAATTGGGATTTTCTTTTGAATAATAATCCCTCATCCTCTGTCTCTACTACTTACTAACTATATCCAAATTATTGCTTAATTATCAAGTCAAAGGCTATACGTACTAATAAGCGGCATAAAAGATTTACTCAAAGTCCATAAACGATTTCATTATATATTTCCGCTAAATTGATTAATTGCAATGAGCATGATTTTCTTTATGGCTTTGAATTTTGAATTTTAATACAATTTAAAGTATTTTAGATTTTCTAAAAATTTATTTCTAGAAAATAAAGAAAACCAATAAAAAAAATTGAACCAAGTCTTTAATTTTGGTCTTTTATTTGTAGACACGTAACAAAAGACTATAGGGATGTAAACTATGCTATAGCATCAGTATCAGTAGTGGTATATAGTATTTGGCTATATTATTATTATGAAATGAACAAATTAAGCAATTTGGATGAAAAGGTTGATTTCGGAAGTGCTACAAATAGAGGTTGTGTTTCTAAAAAAAGAGTTTAGAAATATTATTAGTATATGGCGAGACTTGAAAAGTAACTGAGTTTTTAGCTTCTTTGTAAAATAATCACATGGTTGTGAACAGAACAAAAAATTCAAGAAATAACTCGTCAAAATATGAAAGACTGTTTCCACCCATTTAAAACATGCGATCAGTTTATGCTTTCTGCTGCTGCTGCTTCTAAAGAAGAATCTGAACAAAGCCAAAAAGCTCTTCATTACATTATTAAGCGAGAACAACAGGCCTTTTATTTTATTCAACCCATTTACCATTTACCATTTACTCGCCCGCCACGTGATACAATTTTAAATTGCCAATATTATAGGTATTTTAAAAGAGTCGTTGAAGAGCAGAGAATGAGTCTTTATTATATATTATATCGAGCCTTAATTTGCTCAAGCCATTAAATTAGAGAATTTTTGAAATTAACGGCGTTTTTCTTTCTTTTCTTCTTGTCATTTAGATTTAACGTTTTAAAGGATGATGAAGATGCAAGTCCAAGATTATTATTACTATACATTACTACGTGAGAAATAAATACTCAATGTTAGAAAGAAATGGGAGAATTTTTAGAGATTTATGATGTGTGAAATCGGAAAAGATTTTGTTATGATATGAAAATGGGATTTTTACGCATCGTAAAATAAATTCAGTTGTTAACGCTCATTTAAGTCCACAATTACACAATATATAAAATTACGGGAATTAACTTTTCAATGATTTTTCATTTTTCTGGTTTTTTCTTTTTTCACTACTTTTTAGTAATTGCAATTTTTTTTGTAAAACCTTGGATTTAGGATATAATATTGTAAATTAAATTGTAATCAACATTTATTATTGTACAGTTTGAGTTTAAAAGTTTAAAAAAGAAGCTTTTTTCTTCTTTTTTGTGCTTTAGAAATTCTTGTGAAAAATAAATCGGGTAATTTCGGTTGTATTGTATTATTGATAGTTATAAGTTATAAAAATGCAGTCTATGTCTCGTTGTATAGACGACGACTGTTTTTTCGCGTGTTTCGTTGTATCAGATTCTGTTGTGTGATGTGTTTCATAAAATGAAGTAACTCAATCGAAGGAAACTTTTCCAAGTTGAGTTTTCTTCCCTTTCCTCTTGTCAAATTGAAAGGTACTAATTACATTTCACGCAATGCCTAATTCTCCCTTATATTCATGTAATAATAACATTATTCCACTACTACTATACTACCACTATGCTATGCTATATATTAGTACGGGAATATAACAGAAGAACTAGAATCCACTGGCACCACAACAACCAATATAAGAATTTCTATTCTCTTTCTTATTATTCTGAACCTGGTCTAAACTCCTACTGATAACACAACTCACTTATTACCAGATTGAGATATTATATATATTTCTACAAATCCAACCGCACAACAACACAGTCATCACAACTACAAGCAATGAGATTATCGTGATTGTTCAACAGTCAAATAAATGAAATTTCAAAATACAACTCCAGCAGACTGGTTTTCCTTCCATGCAATTAATCGCTTTATGCTCGTAAAAGATGATGACTTGATTTTGCATTTTATTCACTATATAATAATAATAATAATAATTTAAATTGGTTTTGGTTTCTTAGTCTCATTTGACTGTGTAGTCAGTAGTCAGTAGTTGGGGAACTATTAGTAAAAATCACAGGATAACAATATAATGTATTATATTTTATGGAATTTTTCTAAACTAAAAAATGTATTAACAAATTTTTAAATGTCTCAATTATTCCTCCTTGTGCATAATTACAGAGAAGAGACAAGGAGGGGTTGATGTGGTACGACCCCCGCAAAAAAAATCTCATTCAGCTCCTCAGTTTCTGTATTATGTTTTTTCTTCTTCTTTTCTATAATAATTACTGGGTAAGTAAATCCTAAAAGGTGAACCATTATTCCGGGACCTTATGTCATGAAGAGATGATAATGCGATGAGTTAATTTATTTCCAGTTTTTGTTACTTTTTCCTCCAAATAATATGATATCTTCTAAAGAAGTAGAGAATGCTGGTGCTCCTGGTTGTGGTAAATTGAACATGTGTATAACTTTGTTATATTGCGTATTCGGAGGATGGATTACATGAACTAATTGGAATAAGAAGATCCTTGGGGTTAACTTCTTATTTAACAAAACTCCCCTTGTCATGTATTAATTATTTCAAACAATCGAATTCAGTGGAAGAATTATAAACCGCCAGTAGCAACCTTTGATCATCATTTTAATTACCTCTTGAACTTCAAAAAAAAACTGACCAACTAACATCATCATTGAATACGATATATAACGGTGAAATTGGATTCCATTCATTTCAAATCCGATTAGAGGATCAATAAATATTTAACAAGCTTATAGTTTTAAGTTTTTGCTTTTCCCGTTTGAAAATACGGTGAAATCTTCTGTATATTATATTATTGTTCTCTGACTTGGTTTTCATTTTTCATATGAAATTTCCTCATCTGCTCAGTTCAATTCCACATACTGCTCAATGTGTTCAAATGTTTTCTGCTCGATTGTCAACTATCGATTACAATTACAAAACGCGTTACCCTATTCTGCATAAGATGCAGGTGTTTGTGCTTGGAATAGCTATATCACGAAGGAAATGATATGATTTCAATGAAAATGTAAAATTCTCTTCTCTGCAACCGTCGTTCATCTCATGATTATGTAGATATCCATTATTTGAAATTTTCTCTACCATTTATTGTGAAAATCGTTGTGAAATTGCCGCATAATAGAATTGTGAGACATTTGACATGATATGATATGTCAAAGGTGGATCATATGACAGATTTGAAATAGTTGAAAACAAAGTGAAAGGATTTTGATACTTTGATAGTTTGATGATGAGGGATATTTCAAGTGGGATGGTGGGAGGGATGTTTTGTTCTGAGGAAATGCACTGGAAAAGGAAATTCCGGTGCTAGGTTGATGTCACCACGAGTGCATGCCAACTGTCAATCATCAAATAGTTGACAGAAATCAACTAAATAATAATAAAGTCAGAGATTGACAATAGTACAATGAGAAATAGCCATGAAATTCTTAAATTGTTCTCTCTATAAATAAATTCATATGTCTATATAAAATATAATAGCGCTATAAAATTACAATCCCATACGCTACGCTACGCCTGCCTTTCTTCTACTAAAAATAAATGTTTTTAGTGTTAAATTTGGGATTCTTAATTTTTCTATAATTCCCACGCACAGCTCTAAAAAATAACTTCATTAATCATTTCATTATAAATCTTGGATGCTTTTTTTGGGGGAAAATAAATTGTGTAAAAAGCATGAAAAGTCAATTGAGAAGAAAAAATTATTTTTGCTAAATTTTTATTTATATTAATACGTTCAAAGAAGACCGAAGTCCTTTAATTCCTCTTTAATAAGCATTGTGATTCAAGGCTTATCATTAGCACACACTTGAGTAGTTCACAAAACTCAAAGCAGCTTTCAATATATTATAAGCTTCCATTGTTGGCCATACCACAAATGTTTCTTTAAAACCTTTCTTTTCTCTATTCTACTATTCTAAAGCTTAAATTGTTGACCAAAGAAATACTTTATAATAATGCAAACAATGCTAAACGTATTTTGACTCTGAACTGAAGAACTGAGCTGAGCTTGGCTATTTATCAAAAATCAAAAAGAAATTACACACAGTAGTCCTTGAAATATCTGCCAAGCTTGAGTTTAAGTAAAAGAATATGAATGGAGTAAAAATTTTGAAATATTTAAAATAGTTGTTGGTTTATATTTAAAGAATTTTTGAATGGACGGAAGGAAGTATGATTTAAAATCTCGGATGCAAATGAGAATAAGGGTGAGTTTAAGAAGTTGGATGACATGCTGGTGATATCACACGGCGCCATCACTCTCATTAAACGGTGATGTGCAGCAAGCACATCATATCATTCAGAGAACAAAGTCATCCTTTACTTTTACTGCTACTTCTTGCTGACTTCCTCACAAGATCTACGTGATAAAGTTCATCATACTCTATGTAATTATTATTGGCCCACCAAAGTTGTTTATAAATAGTCACTACTCTGTCATCATAATTTCATTTCCTGTGTGAAGCTAAGCTCCATTTTTATTATACCAAACAAGCTAATGTTAATTTTTTTTTCTTTCTCTTAGAGTTTCTAAGGACATGGACATGAAGGCTGCTGATAAACTAAAAGAACAATTAAACAATGTATATAGTTTAATATGGAAATGATTTAGATTTAATTCATTCGAATTAATTAAGTCGTGAGCATGTCACCAACTTTAGATAATCATAATGCTGCTGCTGGTAGTTCTAAAATTAAATTGTTATTGTTTCATCTCTTTCGTATTTCGTGTCATATGTATATAAAGTCTTAATTGTTAAAACTCCATAATTTGCATGTGAAAATAGACAAACACATTTTGTGTTTGTGTGTATGCTGTTGTGATGGTAATTAAATTACCTAATGATTTTAAATGATTAGACAAACAAAGGTAATTAAAATAAATGAAAGCATTATATTATATCTTTTGACTTCATCATCATCATCATCATGAATCATAATTCATTTTTGGATTGACGTTTATAAAACTACAATCAACATCATATCAACGTCAAATTTACGTAAATTAACAAAAGAATTGAGACATTTAGACGTTAAAGGTTTATGAACATGTGAATGGCTTCTCATAGAGATTAAATTGAGTATCATTCATTATAATATTTTTGCCAACCCTATTCTATATGGTGGTATGATGATGGTTGACGTATCTGTAAAATAAACGCAAATCACTAAACATTTTAATAATTTACAATTCAATTGAAGAGATTCTGATATTTTTTTGCAATTTTATTGTCCAAAATGTCTACGTAAAAATAAAATTCCCTTAAATAAAAAAATAAAATAAAATTGCAATAAATGTTTAAATGTTTTGATTGTTGATGTTGAAAAATGGATTTCTTCTTGATTTTGAAAATTTGAATTGTAAAATGTATAAAAGGGAGCCT
Source organism: Desoria trispinata (assembly GCA_034695165.1). Lineage (NCBI taxonomy): Eukaryota > Metazoa > Arthropoda > Collembola > Entomobryomorpha > Isotomidae > Desoria > Desoria trispinata. The sequence goes on from JAQFZB010000008.1 coordinate 46,137, forward strand.
CGTGGTAAAAGCTCATTACAAATGCCTTTAGAATTCTTAAACAAAGCAAAAGTCATCAGTCATCATCATCATCATCATTGCGAATAACGCGATGAGTATTATTTTATTATTTTATTCTTTATTGTTTTATTAGGAAAATGTCTAAAAGTTTACAATAAATAATTCCAAGCTAATGAATACTTTGATGATATTTTAATTAACCTTCTCTTGTATATTTATTTACGTAGCATGATTTTTTTAATTCATGATTTGATTTGACATGAACTTTACCCTTTAATGTAAATACACAAAAAGAAAATTTAATATCCGTGTAAATCATTCTGTAATAATAATATGTAATATCTCATTTAAAAATCTAGAAAAGAAAATTATACTTTTTTTAATATGAAATCATAATGATTACAAATTAAATGAGATTTCCGTATCTATATTGTGTCAACTGTGATGATGATGAGCAGATGAATTACTATAATTAAATTCTAATTTATGGAAGTTTTTTATGGAAGAAAAATAAATGATAAATTCACTCATCGACTTCTCCCTTCACCCATTTATTTACATAGTACACTATATTGTCATTTTTAACGACTTTTCGTATTAAGGCAATATTTTTAACATTTCATTTATTTTTAAATTTTAACAAAACGGACCGTTAAAAAAAAGCTAAAACCTCTAAAAAACAGGATGAATCGTCAATTGCCATTTATAGTAGGTTTCGGGTTAAGTTTCTATTATTTTAAGGGATTGCGTGAAGTAAACCGTGAAAGTTGTAAATATCCATTATGTTACAGTAGGATGATACTTTTTTTTGCATATTATGTAAAACATAGGTGGTATAACCAGTCGTATTAATAAAAGGGGTAAAATTTGCATTTCTAAAGTTTGCGTGTGCAATTTTGTTTCCTTTTTATGCTGGAAACAAGTTGAAATTGGAATGAAACATCGGTTGATTTTTACGTTTTCTTTCTTTTACAGAGTTTCAAACAAATTCATAAATTTGTGTCCAATTACTTTGGCTCTTAATATTCGCCACACTATATACAGAGAGGAATAAATAAATTGATGCTATTCTTTTTCTTTGCAAATTTCACAAAGCACGCTCCCACCTCCTGTGCTGACTTTTTTAGTTTTCGTGTAATAATAATAAAGAAACAAGAATAGGAGGTTGAAGTTGAAGGTATAAAATACAAAATACTCAAAACTATATAAAAATATAATAATATAACGCCATGTCGTCGCGTATTAAATTATTCTTCGTGAGAAACATTTGTGCAAGGTAGCAATTTGTTTGTTTTAATATACGAAATTCATCTTTTCAACTAAACCCATGATTACTAATACCATTAGGATTACGGATTAGTATAAAGGAGTTTAGCAAAAGATCTCATTCTACTTACTATAACAATATAGTACAGTATAGTGTAAATAAATGGTGTAAAATTTTAGAAGAAAAAAAATTCTTCCTCTTTATAATAATCATACTTAAAGAGTATTTAGGTGTCATAAATCAATGCACTTAAAATCAGAGCTGAGTATTTATTTACCTGACAGTATTATCTTTTCATTTAGTGCAAATAACACAGTCATTAAAATTTTAACTTGTCGGAATTTTTCTTTTATTATAAAGAAGACTAAATTTTTAAATTGATTGCTACAATTTCAAGGATCATGATTTTCTACTCTGTATTTATATATTTACAGTATAGTTTATTCCCTTGGGTTGTAAATTAAATTGATACTCTGGTTTCTGAAACGAATTAATAAATACACATCAATTTCTCAATCTCATCTCAAACTAACTCATTATTACATGCAATCACATTCATGTTTAATTTGAGAATTTGTGAACGTAAATCATGGAGTATTTGTCAAATGGGACAAAATAGGATAGTGATAGTAGTAGTAGTAGTACGGATGGTATATACGTAATATTAAAAGTACATGCACTATGTAAGTGTTAAAATTTGGCAAAGAGTAGTGAAAATGTAAATTGCATTTGAGAATTAGCTATAGTATATAGTAAGTAGAAAGAGCGGAGGGCGACGGATGATGGATTGTGTGATGAGGAAATAGATAAGACGCCAATGAATCTTTGTGTGAAAATGTGAATAATATTGCACAATACTTTGAGCAGCAGCCGTTTCTGATCACAATCTCATCATGACGATGATTCCCGTCTCTTTTACTTATAATGAAAGCACAAATGCGGTCCATGTCTTCAAATCTTCACTTTGCATTTTGTTTTGTGGTGGTGAATATGCTTATGTTGCATTTAAGTATTTATACATAGTAAGTATTTCAGTTTCAGTTGTTATTATTAGTGTCGGATGGATGCTAACAAACAATAAGCATACTATATATAAAATAAAATAAAAATCATTCTCCTCAAATGTTTTAAGTTCTTAAGAAGGGTTTCTTGTGCTGCTGTTGCTGCTCAACCTGATTATTTCAACCAACCCGGAAAGTTGCATGATGAGTAAAAATATCCGTACATCTCAACTAATTACTAATAATGAACGTTTATCTTTTTTTAAAGAAGAAGAAGAAGAAGAAGAGGAAAAGAAAAGTAAAATGCCATGAGGATGAGAAGCAGGTGACAACATTTAAATATTATCTGTCATGCCCTGTAACCATGGACTCCATTTCGAAAGTAAAAAGACATTTAAAAAAAAAAGAAACTATGCATCTACTCTTAATTTGGATACAGCTAATAAAAAGACGTTAGAAAAGAGTCTAGAAATGATGGGAATGGGAGGCGAGTAATTTATTCTACACGTACGTAGAGGTTAGAGGATAGAGATATATAGATGTGTTTGGAATGGAAGTGGCAAAATGAATTTCTTTTAGAGGTAAATATTTTTAGACACAGAAGGGAGAGAATCATTTTGTGACCTGTTTGGCAGATTTGTGGTCTCAAAGGAATGCCACACATTGCCACATGCTTGCCTAAATAATTAAATTACAAACTTCACCACGGAATTTACCCGAGACTAAAACGATATTTGTAAATAACAAATACTAACGAGGCGCATCTATTTGTAATTGTTACCAACTCAATTATTTTAAAGAGGAGAGAACAACATCTGCTAAATTTTATAGTCTCTACCATTATTATACCATATACATACTCACACGAGTCTCACTATCAGAAAAAAATAAAAAGGCTAAAAATATTTATCATTTAAAATTAGTATTTTGTTTTTTAAGAGAAAACTTAAAGATTTCATTTTGGGAACATTTTATTTGAAATGTATTTGTGCATTATTAAAATTGTATAATTTTTTTCTATATGATGATGAGCTGTTATAAGGATTATGAGAATATTACTATATGTATGATTTTTAGTTGAATGGATAAATTGAATATGGAATGATTTGAATGGTTAGCCGTTTAAAAAGCAATAAATAATGTCAACATTGAATGCTCCATTGGGAACAATGTTCAACTGATCCTTATTCAACTCATTATATTTATTCTACTTATTACTATTACTATTACTACTTACTACATGGCTTTATTCCATTCCATGAAAATAGGGATATAAGAAAGAAAAAGCATGGTAAAATTCAAACTTTAAATATTGGAAAACAATTATTGCAATACGAAAGAAAAATGTGAAATCAACTTTCCAATTCAATAGTAGAAAGGTAAAGGAGGTAAAGGAGGTAAATAGTAAATAGCCTAATAGATTAATAAAAGCGTTTGATTTTCCCCATGAGGAGGAGTAATTAATAATGTAATATTTCAAATATGATTCCCACCACAAGTCCCATAATTAATTACAAACAAATGTTGTGCAATAGCTATGAAGTGAAATTCATTACTCTCATTGAATTATTCATAGGCTTTTCATTCTCTCTCCATTTTCCCTTTGGCTTTGACTTTAGCTTCAGAGTTGAAATGTGACTCTAATTCGAATTCAAGTGATTATTATTATTGCACCCATAATAATAATAGGAGTAGATGAGAGCCCGGTGTTCAAGCTTCAACCCAAAAAAAAAAATCTGTCACCTTTTAAACTTTTAAAGCTTTAAACCTTTATTTAACAACGTGCAACGGTGGAAGTAGTACTACTTCATGAAAAAGAAATTCTTCACATTATCCGAGATTACTCTTGTAAATAAAATATAAACCCCAACACAACACAGCAGCAGTAAAAAGGAAAATATAATTGTCGGCTGCCTATTAGAAAAAAATGTGTATTTAATAGGTATAAAAGGTAACCTACCTCAACTGACTTACTATAGTACAGTACAGAGGACAACAATAAGGGATTGATCACATCCAAGTTTATTATCAACAATGTAGTAATATTTAAAAGTCAATGCAATCCAATCTTTTTTTTCTTCTTTCTTTATACTCAAATACTCAAATTATATTATACTCCCCTGTTACATGAGAGCTAAATATTTTTATGGTTCTTTTGCGACACTTTCCATTATTATATGGGAGATGGAATGTAGAAATATTTTTACTTATACTTGTACCTATATACTACGACTACCTGCTATTATATAAATTAATGGGGTTACCCTTTACCCTTTTACTTTTACTCAATCCATATACAAGTTTTGTCTCTTTAAACAAGCATTGATTAGTGTTTGTGTTTCCTTCATGATAATAATTGTTGAGTTAATGAGAAACGTGTAAAATTAGAGCTCTTATGAGCAGAAGAATAAGAAGAAAAGAGTTAAAAGTTTAAAAAGGGTGAAATCCCTGTCTCGTTCTACAGATGACAGCCTTGAATTGAAGAAAGAAGATATTATTATAAAAGAATTCTTTGGCTGTGGAATTTTTCTTGGGACATTTTAGGATTTATACTTAATAGAAACACATATGGTAAATAAATATCCAAAGAACGAAAGAGAGAGCCGGAGAAAAGAGATAAAATCTTTCACCCATGAATATCTCCCATGTATATATAAAAGATATATAGCTAAGGTATTTGATATTATATATTTAAATGACATTAACCCACACCAAGAATAAAGCTAAGGGTATATATGTACGGTATACTACTATATGGCTTCGGTGTTTAGTTCTCTCATCATTAATCGTAATTTGCCTGGAAATTGAGAATGACAAGTAAAGTAATCGTAATCAAGAGATAGATGTTATCAAATACATTTTTAAATTTCTAATGTCCCTTAAAAAGAGAGATTAGAATTGTCAAGAACTTATAGCAACAACCTACCTCACACAGTAATACACTATTATCAAGGCAAGGAACGACCCTTTAAGGGCCAAGTTCAATTTCAAGGATTCATTAATAATCCTTGAATAGAAATAAACTAAATTGCTCTTGACTTTTAAAGATTCCTTCATTTAATTATTAACAGTTCATCTACTCCCAACATTATTAATAGCATTTCATATTTTATACCTTTTATTTGATTTGAAGTTTCACATACGGTTGTATACTACATAAGTCTTATATTCTATTCATTGTACAACAACATCAGAAATCATTTTGAAATCGAATTAAATTGATTTTCTTATCGTCAAAGTAAAAACATATGCTATACATTATAAGCTTCTATATAGTTTTTCATTTTTTTTATAAATTTGTTGGGTATTAAAATAAAACCGCTTTTATTCTCAGTAGCTTTATTGTTTCTTTAATGTTGATCTTTGAGAATGAATTGAAAAAGTGGTATATCTGTCTCTGATAGCTACAAAACATAAAAAAGTAATCGGCATAAAAACTTTAATGCAGAAAAAGACTAATTTAAGTAAACATGACATGAGAATTAATACAAGCTTTGTAGCTTATTATACTTGGCTGAAGATGGATGATCATATTGAAAGTGTATAAATGTTTAATTGAAAAGTAAAATGTAGAATTCTCATATAATTTTGGGGTGAATGTGGACTGGAATGATTTTAATTGTGTGCATGGAAGCCGTTTTCTTTTCCGTTGGTAATAAATAAAGCAGGTTATATAGTTGTATAGAGTATATATTTAGGATATATAGTATTGTATTAGAAAGGGCATGTATTAAGTAGTAGTGTGGTAGTAAAATAAGAAAAAGTTGAAAGTGGAAAAGCGGTTAGATCTCTTTTTTCTCTAGTGTCAAAATAAACTTAATGTGTGTCTGCCCATTAGATGATTCCGTGAAATTATTGCAGCAATTAAAAACTCGATCGGAAAGCCACACGGAATTCTAATAGAATTTAAAGAGAGCAAGCCAGGTGCTGCTGGATTTTACAGTTTTTTCTTCATCAACTTCTTATTCTCTTGTTGTGAGTAAGCTTTAGAGAAGGCGACGGAAAATAAAATCGTAATAATAATAAGGATGATTGTATCATCATCATCATCATAGCTTTCCATTGTTCCAGTCCCATCAAATCAACATCACGGGAAAATATTATATATAAATATAAGCAACATGCAAACACTAACTTCTGTCAGTCAAATACATACTAGTATCTAAACTATTAACTCCAAAACTCGCATTTCATTCCGTAGTAGCTAAGAAAAAGAAAAAGAAATGAGGAAATGATGCAAGGATTTTGTTTTCATATTTAAAATACAATTATTTGATTTTCAATTTTTTTATATTACTATCATCTTAATTGTTCTCATCGTCAGCTTAATTTTCTTATTACGGCACCAATTTTTGCCAAATATAACCCTTATAGTAGCAGTACTTCAGAAGAAATTGAAATAACTTTGCCTGAAATGCGTGTGTGGGATTATTCAATGAATTTCCAGATTTCTTGTAAAAATGATAAAATAAAAGGGTAAAATGTAAACTGAGTATAGAATGATGTATTAAAGAAAATAGATGTGAGGTAAAGTGAGTGGCATTTAGTAGAGTTTGTGTATGAGAAATGTGAAAGAAGATGTTGTTGATCTGTTGGTTATATGTTGATGATGGTGGTGGTCGTGGTTAATGTAATCTTATGATGATGGGGTATGATATATATGTAGTAAATTCATTTATTATGTGGAAAGAGGCAATCAAAGGGATGCAACATTAAATCCCTTGTTTAATGTACCTTTAAAGTCTCTTTTATTTGTTAAGATGGCTTGTAGAATGAGCTCTTATGGGCCTCCCTGCTGTTTCCTTCAACATTTAAACGTATATTTAAACGCATTTAAATTCAATATCATTTACCCCCTTTCTTATATTCTTATCTACACACTTGATTTTAAATGTCTATTTTATAAAGTCATTATTGTTTCACTCACTACAAGGGAGCTCTCATCTCTCTACTATCATATTCTCTTTTACTACACTACTTATTAGCAGCTCAATATATATATATATTATCCAAGGGAGAATATAGTCAACCAACCTGAATTTTATATTATTTGAAACCTCAGCAGCAGCTACTAAATGACAGTAATAATATTATTGTTATCTGCAACTAAACTCATGTTCCTGTCTCTTTCATTCATATTACTATACACAAGAGCAACTAATAATACCATCCTATAATATATCCATGACTTTTTAAATTAACATTATTCGAAAAATCTTTTATATCATAATTAGACGATTTGTGCATAAAGTTTACGTTTATTTTTATGAGATGTACGTTTCCCTTCATTACTTACACATTTTAATTTAATGAGTTGTTAGTTTTTTTATCTTTGTTGATAATATATACTACTACTATTAGAGAGAGATAATTTTTGTAATGCTATCTACATTTTAATTATTCTACGGTAATGTGATATTTTGTTATTAAAATTTTTACACAAATTTATATTTTTTATTTTTATACATTTCATTTGATCTTGGATCTTGAGATGGGGAATATTTAAAAATTTTAGTTTTATTTTAGGGACATAATATTATTATTTTTCTGATACTGATACTGATACTGAGAATGTTATAATCTTTTTTCCTCGCACCATTAGCTCATTCATTTTATTTTTATTATAAGATGTAACTTCAAGTTTCCAAGTACACAAATTTCATTTATTATTATATAACGAATGTATATATAATTTTTATATGTTTAGATCATTTACATATTATTATGAATAAAATGCAGTGAATGCAATAAGTTTTTAAGTAATAATGTTGCGTGATGGGATTTAAATTTTAGCAGAAAGTGTTTCATCACCGGATATAAAATATAAAGTTTTTGATCTGGACTCTGGAGAATATATTAGAATATGAGAACCCTATCTAATTGTAAGTAACTTACTATGCTGCATGCTATAATGTATTATTTAATGTTACACGCACTTGGACTTGGCTACGACTACGAGACAGTCTTTTTGGATTGGAGACGTACGAAATGAACAGGTCTTCTTTTCACGTTAAATTAGGCGTAACAAATCGCTCTGGTTATTGCGTTTTCTCAGTAATTACCAAATGTTTACAGTTGATAGTTATTATGGAGCATCATCTCTTTAATTTCATTAAAACTTCTTCTTCATCATCCACCACAACCATCAACATCACCATGATTAAAATGTACCCACTATATATATACACTTTTATTATGCTTACAACGTATAACATTGATTATAACATAATATTTTACATTTATACATTTTTCCATCTCAATTTATTTATGCTACATTTATTTAATTTCCTAAGAAACTTGTTTCAATTTCATCCCTTCTTTTATTCTCTCAATTAATTAATTTTAGACATTTTTATGGTTAATGAGTTTACAGAAGAAGAAGAAGAAGAAGATATTATTATTTAACTGTCAAATATTTTCCTTTCCTCATATTATAATTCAATATAATAATAAGAGTGAGTGAAGGAATGTAAATTCTGAATTTAAAATCCCACCATTTATATATTTTTATTATTTTTTTATTTTTATGCTGTCATATTACTAATAGAGAATAAAAAAATTAATATGACGGAATCTGATTAAGCCATGGTTTGAGTTTTTCGTAGATGCTTTGTTAGTTGGTGGTATTATTTGACATATTGACAATTTTATTGTTATGGAGTGAGTTTATCAAAAGTACATGAAACCAGTTTAGACTCTTGATCCGATAATGTTTTCTTACATGTATTTTCTAAATGTACTTTTATTTTATAGTTTTACCACCAACCAAGTATAATTATCCAAATACTCTGTTTCCCTTCTTCTAAAACAATTCTAAATACAATTAAAATAAAATCTCTATTATGAAAAGGGTTTTGTAAATCTAAAACAAAATATATAACCTATATGGGTTTTTACATTGCAAAATAGCTTAAACATTATTAATCTTAAATACTAAACTAAAACTAAATACTACTAAAGCAAGAAGTAAAAGTAGCTTAAATACATTAGCATAGATACATATAATAATATTATTCGCACGCAATGCAAAGGAACGCCAAATTACTCTTTAGTCAACGTCTTTAGCTATGTGTATATAAATGAGATTTGACATGAGTATTTAGTATTTGGAGTGGTAGTATAATATAATCTACCGAGGTACTTGAAACTTTGAAAGTAAAAAGGGTTTATTAGAATTAGCAGTATATAGCTTTACTATATATTTTATTCTATCGTGAGTTGTACAATGCAATATGAGAGTGAACTTTAGTTTAGGAATGACTGGAATTGATTTGATAATGAGTTCCATAGCACCAACAAAGGTGTTCACCATCTCGTTACACACAGCATTCTTAAATTCCACTCCAAATTCCTTCTCAATTATTTAACGTGCTAAAATTATAATCACAATTCAATTCTCAAACATTCAATTTTCAATTTAATTAAGTAGAACATATTAATTTTCTCCTGCTATTTAATTTTGTATTCAATTTTAAGTCAAATAAAAGATGATTAAGTAAAATTAAAAGAATGTATCAATTTTCCCCATGTGGAAAATCCTATACCTACCATATATATAATTATACAATTCACATATGTGTTTAGGGTTGAATGTCATCATTTATAATCCATTAGTTAATTATGATTATATATGAGAAATAGAATGTATTAGTTGTTTGGACTTGGGACATAGGAACGGGTGGAATAAATAAAATGACTATAAATAATGACTCAAGTGCTTGAAAACGCTTTGAGAATTCAAATGTGGCATAACATGGGATGAGAAATGTTCTTCTATTCTATTCAATATATATACGATATATGTAACTATACATACTCGTATATACTAAGAGGACATTTCTCTCCTAATAATTCTAATTCTAATTCTATAGAGAGGAGATAAAAAAAGGAATGGAAAAACACTTTAAGCTTTGAAAAACATGATTTGAGACTAAGTAGGTAGAATAGGGAACCCTGTTTTGTTGTTGCAGTAGTAGTAGTAGTGCAGCAGTAGTAAAATAATGAAGTGGCTGGCTATCATTATTATTGAAAGCGTTTAAGGAGTATGTTCCGGTGTACTGAATTATGGGATAAAATAATTGAATTAGATTTGCAGACAAATAGAATTTATTCAATCTATTTACCCTCCCATGAATACCCAGTCACTCATTCAATATTTCATTTCACTTTTGGCGTTTAATAATAATCATAACAATAATAATACTATTACAACCATTGTATTCCACCACTTCTCTCAACTGGTCTCTATATATTAATACCCGTATCATACCCCCGAATTCTACTAAAAGTTACTGAAGCAATCCCAATATAATAATGATAAACTCAACCCAAATCATTCTCTCCATAGCTAAATGCACTTGGATATATAATAAATGCTCTCATTTTATTCCCAGCTTGTATTGTCGTTGAAAATTTCAAAAGATATTCAGGGATCCGTGAAGAATGAGAACGTTGATGGTGATGGTGAGTATGGTAGTTGTATTGTGGTACTGGTACTATATGATATCATGAATTGGTCCAGGGTCCAGTGTGTCATACTATATATAATACTAATGTTAGATAATAGTATTAGTATTATTATTATTATTATTATTATCTCCTGTGAGCTGTTGCCAATGAAAAGGATCATAAAGTGTAAAGGGATGTGAATCGTAAATTGGGAAATGATATCATTTAGCAGAAGTTATATAGAATAAGAGATAATCAGTTATTGATAGTTGATTCTCTCATAAACAGTACAAATAATATCTCTGTAAGAGAGACTACCTTATACATACTATTAGATGGGATGAGCAGATGGGTTAAATTTGTAATCATTATTTCGAATTGACTGCACTTCTTTTAAAGGGTGACTTTGTAAATTGAAACTTTGAAGCTTGTAAAAACATTGAGTAGTGTAAAGAATTAATAGAGGATACTCTCTCTCTGATACAATGTAATGAGTTTGACAAGAAGACTTGTTCACGGTTCAATAGCCACTACTCTACTACTCTGATACTAATAAGAAGCTTTAACCACCACCATATACTCTATATATCCTATAAATGGCTAAATGGCTAAATGGTTAAATGGTTACGCTAAATCCCATAAATGTTCCCTATTAGCAGGAAGTGTACTTTGAGAGATTGTGTGTGGCGTCGTTGAATTTTCTCGTCATGACACGAAATCCGCTTATTTTGCTTTTCTTTACCTCTTTCCAGGCTTTCATCCGACATCCTGCATCATCAGCCTCTTTATAAGAAGAGGAGCTACAGAGTAGCCCTTTTACTACACTCTGCTTTTTACTTTACCATCATCAGCAGAGCAGTTTAAATGAAACCATGGAAATAGCCTCAATTCAATATCAACTCTTTTAAAACTGCTTTATTCTCTCCTGTACTCTGTATAATAAATGTGCAACAAGATGCGATCCTTTCTCCTCTCATCATCTTCAGCTCCTACATAGCTCCCAAGCTCTTCTTCTATTGCATATTTTATTGTATATTATATACTATCAGATTAAGGAGCAATTTGCAAAAAAAAATATGTTAACCTTCTTCCATTTTGATTTCTTAGCCAAGAATTGAATTTGGAGGAAAGCAGTCTGAGAAATAAATCTGAGGTTAAAGTGCAATATGCATGTATTTAAAGGTTTTAAAGGGAGATTTGATGATTTTGATGATGAGAAGGAGATGATGATGTGGTGTGGTGGTAAAAAATCGGTTTTATTCACTTCTGCCGGATCTCTCGATTGGCCCCATTGGAGCGGAGTTGGTACAAACGGGCGGAGAACTGGTTTTCAGGCGGAGCCCATCATCAACTTGTGAAACAAACCCTGCTTTACAAGAACCCAATAATGCTCCCCTTATGCTCCTGATGCTGCTGCTACAACACAACCACCTTCATTCTCATTAAAACTCATTATTATCTTACACACATTACATAATAACTATATATCTATGACTGCAAGGAAAAATACATACATCCTCTTCCTTCCTCCCTCCCTACCTACAACTCTACCATCTCATTTTAATTAATCTTTGCAATTAGTTTTCATTTTTTTTTAATTTTTATTGCACCCTTTTTATATTTCATTCACAAGGGTTTGTCATGACTTTCTCTTAGAAACTTCTATTACAGAGTACAGAGCAGTATAAAATTAATGATACTAATGTCCCAATTTAGATTGCATGCATTTAGACAATGGCAGATAATTATTATAAGAGATGATAAAATAAAATAATCAAAATTCTCACAATGCCCCAGTTTATAAGTAGGTGTAAGTATGAAAGTCGGGAAGAGAAAGCAATTGATTTCAATTAGCAAAGGAGGTATTCTCTGCTATAATATGTTTGGTGCAATTGGTGCTATTATAATAATATTGGTATGAGGTGAATTGAGCCCGTGGTATATTATATGCCATATAGTATGTATTCGTTGTCGTCATTCTCCTGCTCCTGCTCCTGGTCGTTGTCGTCGTCGTCGTAATAAAATCGGAGTCGAAAGCAACAATATGGAATTCATAGTGAACAAATCCCAGTCACACTTAAGTTTTACTGGTGTTGGCTTGAATTGTGTGTATGTTATATAATAATAAGTGATATATAATTTCATGTTATGTGTACGCATGTGAGAAAGAAGGGCCTTCTCTCAACTAAAACACTGTAGTATTGAAGTTATGGTGGTGCTGAAGAGGCCCGAGAAACTACTTGTAAAGCCAAAAGTAATACTCTACTAGTAATATATAATGCTGCTGCTGGAACTGGAAAAAGGGAACTTGGTTCTTTGGTAAAAGTTTGTTATGCTCCTCTCTCCTACTTGACTACTACTACTACTATTGCCTTTCTAAACTTTTGTGGGTTCGCATTAAAAACGGATCCTCCTTTGGCTTTCTCATCTAATCCTCTGTGATCTTCATCACCGAAGAGAGCACCCTCACACCCATCAACATCAAACACATTATACCTACAAAACTACAAAACTATAAAGTAAGCACAGAATTATTTTAAATTACATTAAAATTAAATTTTTAATTTAGTCATTTTATTTAATTTTCCCAGTAGTAGTAAAATAAAATATAGAATAAAGAAGAAAAGTAAAAGTCCAATATAAAACAAAGTAATTAATCAAAGGGAGAGAGAAACAACTGCAGTTATTTGTTAAACGTCAATTATAGTCTTATCAGGTTTAGCAGAAGTAGATATGGATAAGAAAAAAAACTGATTTGAGTTAATACAGTAGTAGCAGTGTGTATGTGTATGTGTGCATAAAAAAGTGCAACTTTTTAACTTTTCTTAAGCAAGTACAAGTTAAGTCTAACTATATAAGTTAAGGAGATGATAGTTAGATTGAGTTTAAATGTGTATGGGATGAAAGTAAGGTTATTCTTATATAAGAAGAAGCAGAGTTGTAGTAAAATAGTGGTTGTTAGGCAAAAGTAGTTAGTTGGTTGGCTATTCATTGAGAGAGTTTTGCAGAGTTGAGGAGACAAGAAACTCCTTCTTCTTCTTATTCTTTTCAAGGAGCAGTGAGATATTTTCTTGCAGTTCTTTCTTCAAGTCAACTCAGTCAAGTCAACTTGAAATTTAAGGAAACAACAAGTTGAAAAGAAGAAAAAACCAACAACACCTATCCATACCTCCGTACACCGTATATTTATATAGCTATTCCATGGTACGGTAATAAACACTAGAATAGAAATTCTATTTCTTTTTATTGATAAAAATTCAAAGCCAAAGCCAAACTGAAACAGAAAGCTCCACGGCTCTAGCTCACAGTAATTAGCCCTCGTTAATAATTGGCAATTTGTACACAAAGTGTCAGTGTCAACTTCATATCAATTTCACTTCCAGAGTTATCGCAGTTACTGTTGCTATTTGCTATAATGTATATTGTAGGTAAAAGGTATAGATGTGATGGAGATAATTGATAGGAAATAGGACAAATTGCAATTCGCATTCATTCCATCAATGATTGTTGAATATTATACATTTTTAATGAAATTACTCAAAACACTAACTGCCATCACACATACTCTATACTATACTGCACTATTGTATGGTGCTTCAACTCAAACTCTAATTTACAGACACTAAATTGTTTCTTACATGTTTTATCCATGACATGCCGCAGGTAGTATTGAAATTGTTTAAGTACAGTTTTATGTCTTGTCTTGTCAGAAATTTCAACAACGATAATGACAATGTCAACTAAGTAGGAAATTTAATCAAATTGGTTTATTACCTACTATATATATACAAGGATATAGTGAAACACAATAACAATTTTAAGTTGATCAATTGTAATTGCAATTGCAATTAATTAAAATCATAGTCTAGAAACGGTTAACTAATTCCTAGCCTCTAGTCCATTGATATTCATACTATAATTGACTGTTTGTTTTTCAGGTTATTGTGATTCCAACAAACCATCAAAGAAAACACAGTGTTATATGCGTTTTACTGCTCTTGTTTTCATTCAGTGAAAATATACTCGCTGCAGAGGAATTTAATTTGTGACAAAGTGTTCTAATATATAAAGTGTCAGTGTTAAACAATAATGTGTCAGAATATTTAAATTTACTATAAATGTTGTGTTATGACGGTTTAATTGAGAATTTTCGTAAACATTCTGTCTCTTTACCCTGCTACTACGTTATATAAGTGAAATTAAGTACTAAGTACGAATAAAGGATTAAAAAGAGTGAAATGAAAACAAAACTAAAAGAACATTATTTGTATTAAAAATTAAATTTCAAATGAAATGAGACGAAAAGTGAACGAAAAGATTCAAAAATATTATTTAATTACATTTAAAACACATTCGTAATATATATACAATGACATGAAGCTATAACTCATTTAAGAAAAGATCAATAATAATTATCTGATTCCAATTCAACGGAATCAATATAATTATGATAACTAATTATTAGAAGACTTTCGTCACCAAACTATAAATAACAGCACCATTCAAATATAAACAACTTTTAAAATTAGTAAAATAGTATTTGAATATGCAAAAAAGTTGATTGTGAGCATCAGTGTAAGTAAGTGAGAGGGAATATAAATGAAAATGTCCAGCTCTGATTCGAAGGGGGCATCGGGAGACAGAACGTCATCAAATGAAGATATAGATATGGAATTAGAGGATGAAGATCCTGAGACATATATTGACACATCGGAGGAAGACATTGAAGAAGATGAGGAAGAAGTAGATTTAGAAGATGATGAGCCAAATGGGCATAAATTACTTGAACAGCAAAGAAGGGAGAGAGAGGCCCTTCATCAACTTCACCAAAGCTCTCTCATTAAGAACAATAAGACTGAGAAAAAATTGTCCTTCAGTGTGGCTTCTCTGCTTGGACAGAAAGATGAAAAAGACTCTGATGATAGCAATACAGAGAAAACTTCCTTGAGGTAATTAAAACCCTTAGCGTCAAAGATTCATTAAACCCTAAATCTCAGACTTTATAAACTATAATTGCTCTAAAAGCATGTTATAGGGACCCTTGTATTAATAGTAGTAGTAGTAGTATATTATCATATGGAAAAGGTGTACATGATGATGATGATTACACTTTTTGTCAGACCCTCTGTCAGACATTTTGGAGTCAAGGTATATAAATATAATGTAATCTATGAGATTTCCACATGAATACTCTCCTGAGTCTCCTGGCTTCAGAGAAGGATCAATGGAAAAAGACTTTTATTATTATATTTTGTATTTTCTATTTTCTATTTGTACCGTTTTCATTTTCTCTGTGTCAATTTCATTTGGTATGTTATTCTAAGCGGCTAAGCATTAAAGTGAAGAGGGATTATCAGTTATTTACAACAATGACAATATGAACTCTACTCACTTACAGATGGTTTGTTACCCTTGACACGCTCACGGAAATTTTGTAATGCAACAACAAAAATCATTGGCAACACAAGCCTCATATATGTATGTGGATGGACACTTTGAACACATTGTCCTCTGCAGAGTAACAGCCGTCCTCTCTAATTCTAAATCTCATTTTAGCTTTTGTGTCACCTTCATTGTTAATGGGGAAAAGATCAACTCTCCAGTACTATTCATCCTTCATATACACAATGAGACATGTTTTTAAATAAATCCATTGCTCATTGCAATCATTCTATGGAAAATTATCATTAAAAAATTTTACACTTTTATTCATATTCATAAATTATAATTCTCATCATCTACATGCTCTTCTACATATAATGGTCTTTGGTCTATATGGGCATGGGGTCGATGGGTCTGTATAATTGATAATAGTGTAGTGTATAATGCATTTTTAAACTTTTTAAATAGATTTAGTAAAATCAATTTTAATCAATAATCCTTTTGAGATGATGATATGAAAAACAGAGGAGATTGCAGATGACGAAGAAGATAAAATATTCAAGTGTGTCATATATCATAGCATTCTCTTATGAAAATGGATAAATGGAATAGAAAAGCTTTTACTGTGTTGAGCAATAACATTGGATTAATTTGTGATGCACATGATATGCATTTCAAAACCAAATATTGATTATCAACTTTAAGAAGGAAAGAAAAGGAAATTTAGGTGAAAAGCAAATGAAATAAATATTTCTAGAGAAAATTCCATATCATACATAATCTTAGTAATGTAGAATGCATATAAAAATTCAATGGGAAATTTTCAAATGAACGAAACCCTTTTTCTTTTGCATTATTATTATAGGGCAAGTAAAAGTTTAGCAACAAATAACAACCAACAACCAACATATGGGACATTTATAAATAATAATGTCTTAGACTCTTATAGGGAACCCAAAAGACTAGTAATAATCTGATAATAAATCGAATTTAAAGTATTAAGACAAAAAAGTTCTTTTACTGTAATAATATTGCAGCCATAATACGAGAAGTACTATGCTTGTGTATTATTGTTCCAGACTTTTCTTGTGCATTTCTCCAATTGGAAAAAAAAGTATTTAATTATTTATAGTATGTATGTGTGTATGTAGGTGCATGCACTACCATATCATACATGCCCCAACATTTTATTTAATCATCTAGCTTTCTTCGAGCATGATTCAATTAGTCATGTTGGATTGTAGGAGGGCTGATGTCCTTCATTTTTATGACTTTTAAAACCAAGTAAATATGTGAATAATATATATGTTAACAATGACAATACTTAATATCTAGGCCAATAGAACGTAGGTAATTTTAGTATTATAGATTGGAATAAATATAAGATGTAGGTTAAATTTACTGACATAAAAAATCAGAATCTAATGATTAATTAAAAAAGGAAATGATGCATTATAATTTCTAATAATAATGAATGAATATTGTAATTAAATTTCAGCCAAGAAGAGAAACTATTAGCAGCTGTAAGACGTGCAAATTCTGCATTTAGTTCCACGTCAGGAACCCCAGATCATAGTCCGACTTCATCGAGGTCATATTCTTCACCTATATCACCACTTACGCCATCATGGGCCCTTCCTCTACTCGGATGGGGCTATTCCTCCTCTCATGGAAGTAAGTTCTATGGAAGTATGTACAAACAGTCTTTTTTCATTCTATTAAATTATTGCATGCCCATACATTCCCATTCCAATACGTGCTTCATAAGTTACAGTATCCAAAATCCTTTTGGAGTACCTATTAGTAATATCAAATTAAAAAATAACGGCCCCTTCAGACCTCAGACCCCCATCGATGGACTGATATGATAAGAGATGGGCGCGAAAGAAAGTAACTCGTTGTTGCTGACGTAATTTAAAAAGGATATTATGAATGAGCTCATGAGCCCATGATATGAACCTTTTGCGGAGGACTTTTTGTGGACATAATTATTTTGGACATTGAGTGTCATATCTAATTTGCGTGCAGAGAATCGCCCATTGAGACAAACTTTGTTCACGAGAGAGAGAGAGAGACTAAAAATGGAAATATAATTAGATAATTTCCTTTCATCATTCTCTTCATAGTAGCGTGAACAATTTTGACGGAACAGAAGTCAACAAGAATGATAATAAGTAGATGAAGATAACTGCTTCACATTTGAACATTTTAAATGAATCCTTGGCACGTCACGAACACAAACGCCAAAAATATGTTGGAAAATCTCGCGTTTTTATTATTCATTTCATCAACTTTGTCTGTCAGCCGAATAAACAGTCATTGCCTTATTATTATTATGTAGTATTTAAACTCTTCAATTAAACTATATATATATATATACAGGGGGGAGTTCACGGTTTTATAATATGGACAGTCACTAATATGGAAGTGAACTATATAGTCAACTTAATAATAATATTATTTAACAAATGAACAATTTAAATTCATTATTTGTTTTGTTATTATAACTGAACTAAAGTCTTCCATTGTTGTCAATGAAATGGCTCTAAATTTTCAAATGATCTATTGTATTTTTCATAGAAGCTATATGCTATAATAGTGTGTAATTTTAATTGCCTGCAATATGGAATGATGAACGTGTGAAAGTCATGGGCTATTAATATCATGCTATATATATTTGACAGTTTTTTCTTTTTTTTAAACGTTTTATATACCACACAAAGTATAACAACGAAATACGAAACAAAACACATCCGTTAAAATGAAATTCAGTTATCATCGTTTTTTTTTGAAATTTTTTACATTTTATGCTTTTGATTGTCACAAAATGCAGAGATAATTAATGCGTGTGAGATTTTAATTTTGATTTGAAACTTGAAAGCTGCAACGTGTTGTTTCCTCCAATTTAGTGTTTTCATGTGCTCAATTCAATTTTTACCAACTTAATGTCGAGAAGCTATAATCACGCAATTATCTGTCAGTTATCTGAAGCGTTTAAATGCATGTTTTTTTAAATGTAACGGCTTTTGATGAGTTAATTTTTTTCTTCTTTATCTAAAGTCCAAAGACAAGCAAATAATAATGAATAAGAATTTCTTTAAATTTTAAGCCGACTTTCTTATAATTATGCCATCATGATAATAATTCAAAAAACAAATCAAATCTTATCACCATAGTTAGTATTAGTAGTACTATGGTGGTAAGAGGATGATGATATATAAAGCTCAAAATAATACACGCAAATCTTTAATTAATTGCTTCAAGTGTCACAAAAAGTAGAGAATTTTATAACTCGTTTTGTCTGCCAGCATTTAATGTCTCTATCTCATAAAATCTTATCGACACTTACAACTAACTTGCTCCACTTAAAAAATTCGTACAAATTCCTCTTACGTTTTATTGGCAGCTGAAGGTAAACGAGAATTTCCTTTAGACTTAAGAAGACAGCAGTAGTTGCAGCAGGGTCAATTAATTCACAAAGGGCCAATCGGTCAATCATACTAATTACTAATTATTTGCAATAATCATGAAGCAGATCATTAGTTAGTATATTCTGCATTACACTCTCTTCAATAAATGATCTTGTCATTTATAATATTATATTCGTATTATTATCTATTACGATATACACTGTAATTACAATGACTATGACTTGTCAATATATTCCTATAACGTTATAACTTTCGACCTCGCAGAGATAAACTTTCTTTAATCAAAAAATAATTATACATACAATTAGGTAAATATGTCTGGGTCTTAATGACTCATAAGGGATGATAAAATATTTTTTGAATTTAAAATTATGATTTCTCTTGTCTCTTTTGTACGATACATATGTCTTAATAATTAAAATGACCATATTTCGTTTCAATTTTCTCAATCTCAATGTGGTATGATGGGGTGACATAATTACCTTTGTTAATTAGCTTATACTTCTAATTATGTTGTACACAAAAACCATAATGAAAGTAATCTAATTCAGTGCCATTGGTTTCAGAAGATGTGCTGCCCCCAAGACTACCCGGACCACCCGTACGATGTCAACTTCGGAAGCATAAACCGAATAGAAAACCTCGTACACCGTTTACAACGCAGCAGTTGTTAGCTTTAGAAAAAAAGTTCCGTGAAAAACAGTATTTATCCATTGCAGAAAGAGCTGAATTCTCTTCCTCCCTGAATCTCACTGAAACACAGGTAAAATTCATAATTATCATTATTAAATTAAACGCTCTAATACTCAACCTTTCTTTACGTGGAATAAAAAGAAAAACTAAAAAGAGGCAATTTATCAATTTCCCCACTCTGGCCGTCTGGCCCTTGTACTATTGCTATTGCTGCACGTGTAAATTAATAATGACTGTTTGTATTTACTTGACAATTGAATGGTGGTGGTTGAGTACATCTCCATTAGAGTTTAAAAATGATATTGATGTCTTGTTGGTTGAAGGATGATTAGTGGATTAGTCATGAAGACTTATCTATTAAAAATCTCACTCAAAGCAGACATTTCTCATTTATCAAAAGACAAGTTTTTAGTTGTCGGTGCTCTTGATTAAATTTCCCTTCACGTTGACTAATCCCTCTCCTGCTTATTGTCTCACCTGAAAAATATCCTCGAGTCAAGAAATAAGAGGTGGCGATTCAAAGAGAAACTGATGAATTTATACAACAACAACTACTACTATATGTGTACAAGACTACTCTCAGTAGTAAATAACACTTCAAGAAGAAGAAAACGATGGGGAAAAAACTAATCCTGATAAAAGCTTACAATAAAATCATCGACATCAGTTTTTTATTACTTTTACTACAAGCTAGCAATAAGAAGCAAAGACAATGTCTTATATCTATATGCACATGAGCCATAGCAATATCAATATAGTGCTTACGCAATTTAAAAGAGAGCTATGAACTATAATACAGAT
Source organism: Desoria trispinata (assembly GCA_034695165.1). Classification (NCBI taxonomy): domain Eukaryota; kingdom Metazoa; phylum Arthropoda; class Collembola; order Entomobryomorpha; family Isotomidae; genus Desoria; species Desoria trispinata. Next base: position 67,160 of record JAQFZB010000008.1, read on the forward strand.
AGTGCAGTATAATTGTGCGTAGCTCTATTGTATTGTCTTAAGAGCCATAATAATCTTAATCTCTTAGGTTTTATTAGGTAGCCACGATTTCTTTGGACAAAAACAAATAGTAGTAGTAGTGTTTGTTGATTTATAATAAATCCTTTTAAATAAGATATGAGAATGAGAGACGAGTGTAAATGACTTAGCTCAGAGCTGCTAGGCTTGTCAACTGAAAAACAATGGGAAGAGAGAGAGAGAGAAGAGGTGTGGAGAAAAGACGAATGTATCATGTAATGGACCATTCATCCTACAACGAGCAAAGCAAAGCACATAAATTATATCCCTTAAAAAATAATAATATAATAATATTTCAAATTTAAAATCTCAATTGCCCCAAGAGCATTAAGATTTTAAGAACTGATTTTCTCATGGCATTTGGCAATACGAGAGTATTGAGAATTGAATAGGATATGAAGATTAGGGAATTATTAGAGAGAGACGATAGTGTGACAACATGCTGAGTTGAAAGCACTTTGTAGACATTTATAATTTAATAATTTAATATATATTGGTGGATTTGAATCTTTTGGATGATGATAGCTTATAGCTTTAGTGTTGTTGTATAGCATTAGTTATTGCGGTAAGTTGGACGTGACGGATCAATTATGTTGACAGATGTTGAATAATAATGTGTAATATCTGTGTACACATAGCACTCACTCTGTGAGACATGCGACAGGTATCTTGAAATCTTCACTGTCCAATATCCAGTTACTTTACGTTTACATCTGTCTCAGCAACTCACGCACTTAAACCAAAAAAGTCAACTCTTTTAAGACGACACTTAATATAATGCTAGAGCTAGAGAACCAGAGGTGTTTCTTATAATCTCTTAAACTCTATATCCCCATTCACCATCCTAAACGACATCATCATCATCATCATCCTCACTGAATGTCATCTCTGTCATGTCAACTCAAATGCATTGTCCTCCTCATAGCGTCCTCCACATGTTTCAAATGTTTTGTTGATTTTTCAAAATCTCCATCAAACAATATAGATACAACTACAAGCTATATACCAAAGTCTTAGAGAGTAGTAAATAGGATAAAATCACAACATGACATTTAATACTGGAATGTTTAGCTGGAATTTAGTGAACAATTTTATTAATTGTGTCTATTAAAATTTAAACTGAACATTTTAATAGATGGTTGGAGCATAGTAGGAAATTATTCATTTGTGATATTTAAAATTTAAATCAAGATTTCTTAATAATATGGGGCATTCTTTTGGAGTGATTTGATTAGGATAATAAACATGGCAGTTGAGTATGAGAGTATTGCAAAGTAATTGAAAACTGATTTGAATCCAATTAAATGATTGCCCAAAATCAAAAACCTTTTCTGTGTCTTTAACCAATGTATGTATTACTTACCTGCTTATATAAATAATCCCTATTAACTTCTGGGTGTGATAAAATCACAACAAATTAAACTACATTGTTTTATCCCTTGTTTGTAAAGAGAGCTAAAGAACTGTGCGTAGGATGAAACATGAATACTTTGAAATTCATTCATTTTATTTCTTCAATTGATTTTAATATTTAAAGACAACTCAACTCAACTTTATAAAAGAATTCTTAGCAAATACGTGATATTTTATTTTATTCTAATATGAAATAGGAAATGAAAATAAAATTTGCAAACTAATTTAAAATAATAAATTTAATTTTTGGAAAATGTATTTCAGGTGAAGATCTGGTTCCAGAACAGACGAGCTAAGGCGAAAAGACTTCAAGAGGCTGAAATAGAGAAATTACGTCTGGCTGCAGCGAGACCTTTGTTACCCCCATCACTTGGAGGGTTGTTACCTCCGGTGGGTCCTTTTGGTGGTCACAATGCTCTACTAGCCCGATCTGCCCATCTCAATGCAGCTTTCAATTTAAACCAACTTCTCAACCACAAAATGTAACATTATATATATCCTCATCCTCATCATATTTACTATAAACCCCTATAGTATGTATGACTTAACTTTTTAAATAACCATCATCTATAATGCCAATGCCAAACATATATATATATATATATATTTTTTGGCCATACTTTGTAACGCATCCGCAAAAGCATAATACATTATTCATTATAAAAACTAACATTTGCAATTCCAATTTGCAACAAAGATTAAAAATGGGAAAAATTACCAGAAATTAATTATCAGAAAATAAATTATAATCATTTCGATATCTTTTAATAATCCATGATATTATTATAAAACTCCTTCTCCGTGTGTGATATGTGATTATTCTCAGCTGATTTAATCTATTTATATTTATATAATATGGTATTATTTATAAATTTTAAATACCCTAATATAGGGAACCTATATAACCCAACCAGTACTATATTATATTCAACTACAATTAAAACAGAGCAGTTTAAAGGATTGTTAATTTAATTCTTAATTTGTTAATTCAAATTAAGTTACATTGTACCACCAAAACCCAAATCAATGTGTCAGAGGTCAGCTGCCAGTATATTATGTAAAGATAAAGAATAAAAAAAACCCCTTTGCCAAATATTGTTATACAGAATTCAGAATTATTATTATTATAATAGGCTCCCCTTTCGTACAGGAAAAAGTCATAAGGTTAGAAATAAATTTCAAGATCATGCGATAAGTATTATAATATCAAGTGGTCATATTAAAGCCAAAATAATATATTTCGTAATTAAAATTTCCTATTACAATTACATTACCACCATGAAAAAAAAACATGAGCAAAAAAACACTACCATAATATAATAATTATCTTCAATTTGATTTTTGATTTTAATGCAGCAATTGTTTTTTTAACAAAATATAAAATTTCTTATTTAATTACAATAAGATTAGTCAAAACAGAACCACAACCACATGAATACAAACAATCATTTAAGACTCGCGTCCCATTTACAAGAAACATTTCGAAAAATTAATTTCAAAATTAAAATTAATCTAAAAGTATATTAAATCTAAAATCGCCAAAATTAATTAAAGACCCTGCTATACTTACTATACACAGTGAACAGTGTTACAGTTCCTTGATTACATACTCAAGAAAAAGAATCATTCGGACTATAACAATTATACTGAATGTGTAGTTGTAGTTAAGAAGAAAAGATTCCATTTACAGTTACATCACACTACCAAACATACATAAAATAATACTTTAAGCTATATAAAAGTATGTATAAATTATTTAATGAATATTCAATAAAACGTCATCGTCGTCGTCGCAATATATATTTAATATCTAATTAATAGTAAAAAGTACACATTAAAACGAGTGGGAGTTTATGTAAAAGTTTCATCAATGAATGAGATCGAACCAAGTGAGATAGGGTTTTTAATTATAGTAAATTAATATTATTATACATCTTTCAATGCATTGTTGGATCAGCAGAGTAAAAATCTGTACATTTACACAGAAAATAATGATGCGATGATCTTTAGTGGGACATTTATATATTGTGATGCTATCCCCATCTCATCTCTTAGAATTTTAGTCTAAACGTATAAACATATGAAAAGAAAATGAATACGAGGCGAAGAAACAATGATAAAAAATGATGTGCATTTAAATGATGCAAAATAATTCAATGATGAAAAATAAAGAATTTACATTATACAAAGATTTACAGTTTACTACCATTTCATTTATTTTCATTTTCATCATTTTTGGCATAAATGTCCATTATTGTACCTGTAGCACCTAATCACATATAGTTAAATAAAATTGTATCATAAAATAATCCTCTGAAAAAGAAATGAAAACCCTCACATATACCGTAAAATGAGTTGAAACTGGATTGACAAGGAGCTGCTGGTTGATATGGGATTGAAATTGAACTACCTGTGATATGCATATGGTGAGTGAATCGTGTGTTAGTGATTGAAGGATTAAAGAATGGTGCAATTGATTGAACTTAATTATTCCTTTGATTTTGATATTTTGATTTTTGATTCGTAAATAACTCATTTTATCTGTGAATCATGAGAGTAGTATTTTAGATATTAAACACACGAGAGCCATAGTAAAAAAAAAAGTTAATTGGTGAATGCAATGCAAATGCAGTAGTAGTTAAATGTAACGACTTAACTATCATCATCAAGAGAAACACGAAGTGGCTGGAAATTATATGCTTGTCACATCAACTACACATACAATCATCATCATCCTAATAAAAGTAAAACTCACTTTATTATCATCATCCCTTCTTCTTCATTCATTTGATTATTACTCAGTTTTAATAATAATATTGTTATTGAACACGGAATTTTATTACCTTTTTTTAAAAAAAAATTATTACTATTATTTCATTATAGTTGATACGATAGATGAAGTAAAAAGGAATCATGGTAAAATCTTCAACAGAACATAGCAAAGCATGAGAAATGGGTTAACAAACTAATAATGCATATAATTTATTTAGCAAATTAGTGCAAGTTTATTATGATTTCACAGAAGCTAGTTTTCAACTGCTTCTGATGATTGCAAATGCAAATCCGCCCCTTAAAAACTGAACAGATTGGATTTAATAGAGGAAAGATGAACATTAGAGTATCAGTAGATGCATTTGGATTGCAAAGCTGTCAATTATAGTCAAGCAAGGATTTTGGCAGCTTCTTCAGTTTTCAACAATAAAACAAACAGGCTTCTTTCTCTCTCATCCAAATGGAAATTAGATACGACAGACTAATCTACCAGATTGCGTGATTAATCATCAAAATTATGGCACGACTTTCAATCCCTACCCCTAGTATTCTTATTGATATCTCATAGAGAAATGATCTCCCATTAAAATAAATAAATTTTAGTGAAGTTAAGAATTTCGTTTTGTAAAATTCAATTTTGAAATTGTTTTTTCCTTTTCCTCAAAAAAAATCTAAATTTCTTTGTTTGAATTTTTCAGCTACAGCTGAATTTAAATTGTCAGGTAAATTATTGACTGGTTTAGGTTTAGGGTCGTATAAGTCAATCATCTAATGAGTAGACGAAGAGTTCAATTAACGTCAAAGAAAAGATTCTGACAAAGCGATAAAAGTTCAAGACAGCTCATGAGACTTCTTCTCAGCTTCTGTTACCCAATCTCCAATATAGCAGCTAGATATAGAGATACACATTGAATGAAAACTATTGGGACAAGTGTTTTAGTTCTTATAATACAGAAGTAGTAAAATATTAACAAAGATTATTATTGCAGTTTCATTTCATGACATCTGTTACTCACGTCAATTTTTATTTATATGTATCGTAAGTTTCATAAATTATTATGACTGCTTATTTATTAGTCCCTTCGGTGCATGGTGACTGTGACCAAATACTGTAGCCTGTAACTGTTAATAATAAAAATGACACGTGATCCTTTTTTTTTAATATTATATTCCCTTTGTTTTATAATATTTAGTTCAGTATTTTCAAAAGCTGTTAATGAAATTTGCAAATAAATGAAGATGCTTTTGATATTCTCAGTAGCTAAGCTTCTTTTATATGACTGACAGAGGATTGACAGTTGAAAAGAGACCTGTTCTTCATTATTGAGCTTGTTTTACTGAAAATGATGGTCATAATAATAATATCGTGTTAGCCAAAGTGGTTAATAGGTTCTCAACAACTGGAAACAAAACTGGAGGCATTTTCAATTCATTATAATTAGTTCTTTAGCCATGTTTATTGTTGCAGACCAGGTTGCAAGTCAAGGTTGCAATATAAATTGCTTTGTTTTCTTTTTTCTTAATACATGCCACTCCATGGTATTGGAATACTGACACTGAGAATGACGACGGGTCTCACCAGCAGCACCATCACCACCATAGCTCAGTCATATCACATCACATCAGATAAAAGAGTTGCTTGGTTTGAGAATTTCAAAAGTCAAAAGTAAATTGCACAGGACATGTTGTAATAAATAAAGCATTACTTTCCTCTGGGAGGGATTCAAAGCCCAATGATTATTTGTTCTTTTTAAAAGAGTCCTCTAATGTTCCATCGTATTTCAGTTCATATAGAGAAAGAAAGAACCAAAAAAGCTTTAAAAAATTTACTGTTTCTGTCTTCCAGTCCAGAAGTTTGTGATAAAGTATATATTATATGTGGTGGTGATGATGGGATGGGATAAAAAAAGATGGAGAGAAGAGAACAGTAGCAAAAGAAAAGTGGTAACAAGGGTAATAATAAATGAATGAGATAGAAACAGGTTTCTTGTTGAAGGGACATTCTCTTTCTCAATTTATTGCTTTTCGATTAACTACGCCAAATGACCACAAAACTTGCTACCTGAATTCAATTCACTCACAAAACTTTTCGTTTTTCTTATCTGAATTATTTTGTCCAATTGGCCGTCATGTCTTCAGTAAAACAGTTAATCACAAATCAAATTACATACACACACACACACTCATACCTCATACACAAAATAAATAGCAAATGAACAAAAAATAATAAATTAGCTTTGTTTGGAATTCTACAATTGATTCAGTGGTAATAAAAATTCAACCCTTCGATCTTCTTATTAGTTTGCCTGGAAAACAAATAAATAAACTGGTCCTCATCTTCTCTACTATTTGGGTGGTTTTATATTCTTTATTGGTTTCAATTATTTTTTGTGTTTATTATGCCAAAAATCTTTTCATTTCACATGACTATTAGCATAGCATTCTATTAACATTAAGATTCAATGATTTTAAGGTAATTTTTACAGAATTTTGCTAATCTTTCCCAGTTTTGTATTTTGTAGCCCTTTTACTTTAGGTTAATTTGCATTTGCATTTGCAAATTTTCTTTTTGTTAATTGCATTAATTAAATTTTCATATAAAAGTATAAATAATTTATATGTGGTTCTGTTGGAGGTAGAATAATAATAATATAGGTAATGCATGCTTATTAGCAATTAATTTATTGGTTTGATTTTCCTCTGAAGCCTTATTAGCAAAGTGATTTGAGAAGATACACGAAGTGAGTTGAAATTGATTAGATTTAAATTAAGTTTCAGAGGTTTCAGATTTCAAGTCAAGTAGCAAAGTATAGCAATAGTGTAGTGAAGTGGATTTGAGAATTGGGCAGAAGAAGAAGAAGAAAGAGAGCACATAATTATAAACATGTCAGATTTAACCGACTCCACCTTTGCACATATGTATATTCTAATCCCCTAAATTTCAACCCAACAACTCATTAATTCAAATAAATTTACCCAACTACCTCCATTCCTTCTATCAAGACACTGCTCTAATTCCTAATTCTAATAATAATGGGTTCCCTCTTACTTACACATACCCATGGATTAATTAATTCAACATTTTCTCTGCTTTTCATCATTACGCAAATCAAACACACACAATTATATTTTAATCACGAATTCAACTTTGTCTTTTAATTGCTCTTAGCTCAGCTTCAGCTCTAATTAAATAACAATGAATTTTTCTTGTACATATGACCCAAATAGTATATTAGGATTAGGAAACTCATATACCATACCCCATGTCATTTATAATTAATTGAATATTTTCATTTTCAATGTCATTTAATAAGTGTAAGGACGATTGTCACCTTTGTTATTATTTTGAGAGTAGTAGTTCCAATGTCTTTGCTATATATGTTTTTTTGTATGTACCACCTTGACTTATTGACTTGACTCTCGTCTCGTATCGTGATGTGGTTTGGTTTGAAGTAGACGATTAACAAAAAAGGAATAAACGGCACTAAAATTCTACAGCAGCAGCAGGTGCATTAAAACTTAGAGAATAAAGTGTGGGTGCACATGTTTTCCTGTGTAAATCATTAATTGGCAAATTAGCATGAAATTAATTCCATAAAGTGTGTATTGCTGTTTAAGAAATAATATGATAATATTTTGTTTTTGTTAGCTCTGTTTTTTTTTATATTTTACATATTTGGATGTCAATAATTGTAACAGGATTCTCTTTTAAAGTTATTTGACTCATGGAATTTGTCATGTCAGATGTGGCTGTTTTACTATTTAGCATATTAACACTAATAGGTGATAAGTTTAATGCAACCCACCACCACCACCACCATTATATATTTATTATAAGAGAAATACTACTTTATATTGTCACAAATATTATCATCTTGTTTTAACTCTCAATCAACTAGTCAGAGTAGTTTCACAGACTTGTCTCGGCTCTCTGTCTACATGACGATGATACTATGATACAAGTTGATACTAAATGTTCCATTCTTTTAAGGTTTTAAGAGTTGGAAAATTTCAATTTCCTTAAAATTTTAATTTATTTCTTTTTAAATGAACAATATTTGAAAAGTTATTGTCTGAAAATGGGGAAAGTATAAAAATCCCCATTTGAACGGAATGTTTAAATGTTTTTCATGTACATTAGGGGTAAATATAGAAACCCTGGTATTTGATATATAATATAGCTTATATTATAGATGGATGGTGGTGGTGGTGGGTTTGTTGTTGATTAAGGATCCGTTTATAAGAAAAAGAAGCGTCTCTTAATTGCAAAATGATGTTGATCTAATTGGCCCTGTTAAAAGATAGAGCGGTGCTAAATTCACTGTGCTACTGCATTACTCCTTTTATCGTCTGCTTCTCACTTACGCACTCACTTAGCTTACAACACTATATAATAAGAGAGAAACGACAATACACTGCTCTGTACTATATAACAAGAGAGAGAGAAGAAAACAACAGATAACATTATATAATATCTTCCTCAGCTTATTCTCTGTTGATGGGCATTATTCTTCTGACATGAGAACCACTTTTCTTTATTCCTTAGAATTCCCTCAGAAGAAGAAGAAGAAGAAGCACCATCATTTAATACAAACAGAGAATAGCAATCGATATTTTGTCTCTTCTTTCCTCCCTCCATCACCAGCAACTAAAGGCAAAATATTACTAAATTTATTTCACTATCCTCATTCACCTTTCCCTTTTCATTTGAATTAATCCTAAGATTGCATTCTTACATCATTTCATTTTAAATACTAAAATCATATCATATCATTAACTATTTCTCTGTAAAATACTATTTAACTGTGATAATTAATTATAATAATAATACATTTAATTATGGGAAGGGGTAATGAAAGAAAAAGAAAGTATAAAGAGACACAGGTGATATAAGATGTTGATTAAAATGGATGTTTGATAGAGATGATGGGGAAAGGTCAAATATGGTAAGAATAGAGGTATATAAATACTATATAGGTGTAGGTTGGTGAAAGAAGAAGCTTTGTGCGGAAACAGGAGAAGTGTGTGTCGGATATAATGTTTGGTTTGAAGTGAAAATTTTATGGGAGGAGGACAGATTGAGGCAGTGAATGCAGTGTATTATTGAAGATAGATAGAGAGAAAGGAGGCTTCAATTGAAAAGAAGGGAGTTGGCAGGTCACAAGGAGACAAAACGGGAGCTGTTCATTTTTTACAAGTCTCTGGCATATTCCATTGGAGATTGTATTGGTTGGTGGTGGTGGTGGGGATGGGGATGATGATGGTGCTACACTACTATCATGATTTGGGAAGAGGTTCTAAACGATTTCCGATGATGAGCGTTTCCACAAAGTGCTTGTAAAATGTTCACTTGCAGTAGGCAACTCAGAACCTCTATAAATTGGATATCAGAGTAGTGACAAGTCGGAAATTGGACTTTTTCCCCGGGTGTGAGAGAGGAAATGAGCCCGAAACGGGTTTTTAAGCAATCCTTATCACTTGAAAATGAGAACCAGCACCACTACTACCACGGAGGACTACTAAAAGACAACCAGAGCCAATATTATAATCATATATATAGTACACAAGTACATACACAGCCTTTTTTATTCCCCCCCCCCTTCTTCTTCTTCTTCTTCTTCTTCTTCTCTAATAATAATAGCAACATACAAAGAAGGGTTTCATACTTTCCTTCAAATTCTTCTGTATGCTATACCACACTTACAAATAATAATTTCATCATCACCTCTCATTTCTTTTATTTCATTTGTCAGCTCAGAAGAAAGTGAAAATGAAATTAGTTAAAAGTTTAAAGAGTAAAAGTAGTTGCGAATTAATTAAAATGGGAATTAAAATATTAAAATTTTTTTAAAGAATTAAAAAAAAATATTGCAAATAATTCAATGATTTAAAAACATTTAGAAGAATGGAAACCCTATTTTATTTATTTCCATAAAAGGAAATAATACTTTGTATAATATATTTTCCTATTTTTCCTGTTCGTTCCGTTGAGCATTATTTACTCGAAGAAGAGAGCAACTCCTAATAATAGCTTATTACGGTGAGTATCATCATAGCATTTGAGTTGGTTTGGGTGAAAGAGGTAAATTCCTTACTGGTTTCATAGTTCAGAATAGTATTTTCTTCTCTGGTTGGTAATTCCATGCAGAGGACAGGAGAGAGAGAGAGAGAGAGAAGGAGCAGATTCTTCTTTTCTGTGGCGTGACACAAAGCGACAAAACTTTTAACTTGATGAGCACATAATGACATAATAATAACTTTCAAGCACCACGCACCAAATTTCCACCTCTTTCTATACAAAACTAACACTTTTATTCTTCAAAGAACTTTATTACTTCTCTGCAATTGCTCTTATCATGTCTTCCGACCCTCTTGTCCATTACAACAACATCATTCTCTTCTTCTTCCCCCGCCCCTTTTAATTTTACATTGATAAATACTGTATTCCCTGCAAAATAGAACCAAAGTGAAAGTGAATTTAAAAAAATCTTTTACTTGAATTAAAATTAATATATATTGGTTTGCAATTCTCATTTAATTGCAAGATGAATTAATGAAACATGTGGATGTGATCATTAGATCGTATATAAAATATATTTGTTTTGTTTTCCGTATCATATCACGCTGATGTGTAATGGCACGATTTATTCTTCATACATATGGCAGTAGGGATGATTAGTATTTGATGGTTATATTTACATTAAGACAGAAGAGAATATTACATAAAATTGATGCATGACGTAACATAAAATATCAATATTTCGAATGTGATGATGCATAAAAATCCACTTTGGTGGGCTACGGAAGGGAACGCTTACGGATAAATTTCATTAGGAACAACTAAATGATATTATGATAGAGGATGAAGACCCCCATGACTCTTCAGGGGTCCTATTATTGCCCAATCAGTCCAACCCCCCGCTGAAGATATCCAGCAAAAAGGCTCCAGTCCACAAAATCATCATCACATCCCATATTTTCCCCTTCGCCCATCATCATATCATAGATACACTACCACCGCCTTATTTATACACTTATCCACATAATATTTATATTCACATAACGACGACAATCCATTTATCCACTTTTCTCCTTTAATAACATTTATTCATATTTATTTCATATTTCTATCTCATCCCATACATAATAAAACAACTCGACAGAATTCTCCCACCCAATCAATTGAATCTCTTCTATAAACTTACATTGCTTCGAATTCCATTCAGGAATTAAATGAATTCCTCCTTTTTGTTTAGGGGTATAAATTTATCTTCAAAGCTCAGTTCAAAATTAGGATTTGTTTATAAATCAATAAATTAACAAAACAAAAGCAGCTGCATTTTTTATTTCCAGGAATTTCAAAGGACATTTAAAATGAGAAGAATTATTCTGAAAAAATGCTAAAAATAGAGTCCATAGTTCATGAGTAGTATTTAAGAAAGGGTTATTTGATAGTTTGATAGAGATGTGATATTATTATTAGATTTGGGCAGAGAATGAAGTGAACATATCACACGTAGTCAGAAATAATCTCCCCTCCATTTCCTTTAATCAAATTCGATTCCTGCTGAATTATTATCATTCAATCTGCTCATCAATGAATCACTGCACGATTGACTTGACTTTTATTAGCTTTAGTTTAATTCCCTATTCATTATTCTCTGACTGACACATTGTTGCTCACTTAACTGGCTAGCTATATATATATATATATATTATTTGGGTTTTTAGAATTTATACCAAATTCGAAAATTATACTCGTATTTAAATAAGAGAATATTTTTTTTTTCATTGAATTTTTCGGAACTTGGATCCTTTTTCTTTTTTGGTTTCAAAATACAAAATACAATGATTTCAAAAATATATACAATTATGACGGACTGCTGCCCAGCCAGTCAGACACCAATGCAATGCAGGAAGAAGATAAGATGACATGTAAAAAATATGAAATTAACAAATTTGGTATTAGATGAGTTTGTTATTTGATTGTATGATAAAAGAGAGGAGGGAATAAATGTATCATCTCTGAAGAGTAAAATGAGTTACATGATTCTGAGAGATTTTACATGATTTATTTGTGAAAACAACGTTTGAAATTTAATACTCGTCTGACATGACATCGCAAATAAGTCCATCCATATTCATTTCATTTATTTCAACCCCTCCTTTTCCTCTATACTACTATTTTATATAGGGCTTGTTAACAATGTTATTAAAATCCATCGTGTATCTGGTTTGTTGGTTTTGTTGTTGATCGATCAACAGAAATTAACTTGAATAATACTGTTGTGTCTGCGTAAGGGTGGCTTTTGAATGATTTTGCATCCGTTGGATTAATTGGATTCCTTTTGTCATTTTTAAGAGTTTCAATTTCAATTCAATTCAATCCTATCTTTTATATTCATGATGATTTTGCAAAAAAAAAATATACAAAATATACAAAATAGATTTAATTGGAAGATAAATTAATACAGAAAGAGAGAAGAATAAAAAGAGGAATTGCTCCAAAGAAAAAGAAGAGATCAGATTTTTATGCCTTATTAGCGTATTCAATATTCTTGGTCACATCAAGTCAACTTTTTCTGTGATTTTCATTAATTTATAAACGAAGGGTTTTCAATCTGCTTCTTGTTGTCCAATGAGTAATTTCCTCCAATTAAATATTATCCTTTTGACTTCGTCGTAGGTAGAAAAGAGATGATAAAAAACCAGACTTGGAGTTAAGGTAATAAAATCGAGCAGTAACAGGTTCAATCAGAGAGAACTCTTATTCTCTGGTAATATTTATACCACCCCATTGATTAGCATTCTTATATATTATATTTCCATGTGTTATTACATTTACATATAGGTATTAGTATAGTATTAGTAATATGATAATACCATTATACTCGTATAGTACAATTCAAAATTATGCATATTTTCATTTTTTCTCCCTTTCACAATTTTCTCCTCACTGCGAATTGAAAATTGATTAGTTTATTTTGTTCTATTTTATTCTCATTCTATTTCCTTATTTGGGATTTCACATTTCAGTCTCTAAGAAACTGAAACTTGATAGGAAATATCAAATCCAACTAATAAGCAATTTCACGAGATTTGTTTTTTGTTTTCAACCTAAAATGGTTTTGATGAAGAATTGATTTGATTAGAAATGAGAAGAGAGCAGAGAGCAGAGAGTGTGAGATGAAAGAAAGAAGGTTTGGAATATTAATTTATAAGATTTGACTAATTAGCATTCATGTAGAGTTGAATTGATTTGACAGTTGATTTGATGGTTAGTGCAAAGGGTGATAAGTTTGAAAATAATGAGGCCTGTTATATACACTATAGCATATAGTATATAGTAATAAAGAGAGATGAATTGTTAAAATGCCGCTGAATAAGCTTTGTTTTTTCTTCTTCTTCTTCGGAATCTTTAGTTTTGAGTGAATCGGACAGGACATGACTAGCAGTATAATATTTAAGTATTTAAAGTGGAGGTAAAGGGTTATCATGGTGGTGGTGGTGGTGGTGGTTGTGATGATAAGAAGTAGTGCAGGAGTAATGGGAATGTTGTGGTATGGTGGTAGTGGTAGTAATTGGGGAGGGTAAATAGAAGGGAAAGTCAAAGTGACCGCAGGCGATAAAAAGGAGTATAATCTTGATGCAGGATCTTCTACAATAAGGTTGGGCAGGTGTTAAGACCCAATTAGTAGTGAAATATTGCTTTCGATGAAACTACGCGACAAAATTGAAAAATGCTACCGGTTTTCTCTCCCCAAACAAATTTCATTGGAAGCCTGAGAAAAAAGGAGACATTTGGGAGACCTCCAGGAATCACAGCTCCACTTCTGAATTCAAATTGCTCAATTAAATCTCTTACGTGTGGCCTGAAGCCATGTCCTAACTGACTGCCCAGTCAAATGAACATCATTTGTTATCAAAGTAGTTCCTCAACTATGATAACAATCCATCTCCTCCTCGTTATCCAATTCTTATTCTACTATACCAAACAATCACCGTCCTCACCAAAAACAAAACATCTTTCTCATCTCAAATCATCAGTCTCTTATTCCTAAGAGCTCAACACTATATGGCCCTATTATACTACTAGACTACTATATCAATAAAAGTTGCAAATTAGAATAGACAAAGGTTTTAATTTAAATGAGCAGAATCCGAATATTGAAAATTGAAAATTGAAAAGAAGACGACCACCATTACGAAGAATGATATATCAGATGAGGAAAGTCAAGGATTGTGAGAATTGATGTTGAAGAAAGTTAGAGTAAATCAGACTACTTGTTCTTGATGTAATCTTTAGATCCAATCTTTTTTCAAGAGTTGTCTCACAGTGGATATAAATCGATCCACTAATAAGAGACGAAGTACTCCATTCATTATTATTAGTTTGTGTTTGAAATTTGAAAGATGCCAGTCAGCATCATCATGAGGAGAGAAATGAAGAACATGTAGAAATAATAAGAGACGATGTGACTCAATTAATCTTTTCTCGGACGAGTTGATCATCTACTCACGGAAAAAGAATGGGATTTCAAATACTGAAACATTGAAAGATCCTTATAAGGTGATGTGAGCTAATTCAGAGATATTATGACAAGAGTGTCGTTACACATTATACACATGGAGTATAATACGTTATACATATCTGTAGTCTCAGCGCAGTATTATTATTATTAGATTAAAGATGTAAGGTTATATATTATTAATATTGATTTTGATTCTTCGATTCAATGTTCAATCACGACATTAATATTTGATATTGAATGAGAATACCACCTAGTAGTCATTGCCTGGGGTGGATCATGGTTAAATTTGCATGGAGTAATGTGGGGGTGTTAGAGGTCAATTGAGGTACTGGATGTGTTCATAGCCAGAATTCGTTGACAGGCCCACCTTCGAGTGAACAGCGGGATCTCTATAATAATACAATTGTGAGAGAAAAACGATGAAAAATTGGCCAAGAGAAAAGAAATCGTGATCTCCGAAGAATTATCGTCGGCAGAGTGAACACTGCATGAGAGCTCCGCGTGGCATCGATGAACTCCCACCAAAGCAAAGATTAAGACCAACTTCACCAAGACAACCCTATTCCCCACCAAAGGTCCTTCTCTATAAACATTCAGCAGGGGAACATTATTACATCGCTATCCATACCTAACCCAGGGTTTTTAAATTCCCCACAGAGGATAAGTTCATTTACCCATGTCGAATGTCATGGGTCATGCACTCTCATTATCAGTGTCAGACGAAACCCTTATTTTCTTGATTTTTTATTCACAAGCTCCCCTTACTATTCTCACATTTGAAATGTTAATGGAGTGTTGAGTTTAGTTTAGCGTTTATCAGAGGGTATGGGCTACTATATAAAGGAGGATGATGATGATTTGATGATCGTGATTCGGTGATGAAGATGATGATGAGACGGGTACAAATGGAGGGAGCGCATGATTCTCCGAAATATCCGAATTCTCTCCTCCTATCATCATTGCCTTTAAGTATAAGTATATACTTTTCCCCTGAGGAATCAGGCAATGCCAAAGCAGTTGAGTTTCTTTCTCCTCCGTTTATCTTAAATGTCTGCTTCACTGCGTATTCTATGGCGACAAAAGACCACCAATTTATTGATTCTAATCATTTAATTTTTCTGGGGTCGCTAAATTCAACATCTCAGGCCGTGTGTCCGACACAAGCTTTTAGAGAATTTAGACCTTCTTTTATTGCCTGCACCCTTCTCTCTCTCTCTCTCTCTCTTCTTCGCATAATGTATCATCCGCTAAGCCTGTCAATGCTTATTGTTCCTTCTCTCATGCCTTTTTATCGTCATTAAATGAAAATTCAAAGGGTGTCACTCAATCTCTTTCAATAGTAGTAGCATAATTCACGTCCTTCTTATGTAAACAGCACATTAATCCACAACTCCCCACTACCACACCATCATCCCATTTAAAAAAACCATACCATTGACTTTTACTATAGTTATACAGATACAGAATACAGAGATGCAATAAAACTCTGTCATTAATAATGAAGACGTTGTGCAATATATATCCTTTGGTAAAATAAAACAAACAAGAGCCTCAGCAATTGGCAATATGTCCAAGATGTAATAATTTATGCCACACTTTTGTGAGAGAAAATGTTGTTTTAAAGCTAATGTACATGTTGAGTAAAACAAAAGGGGATTTAATCGCTATGAGTTTAATAACATGACATAAGAGGCGGTGGTTTGAGATGATTCATTTTTATTATGAGTACAATATAAAAGCAATCAATCCTACTAATACGTTTTCATCTTGTCTAATAGTCTTCTCAGACAATTTTCCCAGCCTTGACACCAGACAAGTTATCTTTACCACATGATGTATGACACCGCTTGAAGACCTCATGCGTTAAACGTTCTTCATCTGAGATCCACTACGCTCCATTAGTAAAACCTAAATTTCAAGACTCAATTCATGATGATATTATTATAGGGACAGGGTGCATTTTATCTCAAAATTTTTCATTTCCATTCCTTATATTACTTATTACATTGAAATTTCAATGACCTCTTGATCTTATGAAGAAACCGGAAAAACTTTGGTGATATGATGATATCTTCAAGTATGCCATGATAATGATTGCGTGGAATAATTTTTTTTTCTATAAAATATGAAATGTGTGTGTGGAGTCAGCCCTTACAATTAACCCTTGAGCAATTAGATGAGTTTATAGAAAATAGAAAGAAGAACTCACGAGACAGAAAGGTTTGCTGTAAAAGTATTTCGTATTTTCATTTGATATTTTGATGCTGATGATGCCATGGTGCTATGTGCTATGGTGGTCAAGATTTTCCTGGTGGTTGTTACTTACGCATTGAAACTTTGAAACAGGTTTGGTTTTAGTGTAAAATGAAATTATGACATTAAGATAATGGATATTAGTGATTTTGAATTCTTGGGGGGTGGTTCCACATCTCAAGACTCTTCTTGGACTCTGTTCATTTCCTATGGTGGTCTGCTCTTTCTTCATATGAACCTAAATATATACAATATACATATAATAATCTCACATCATTTATGGAATTCTCTCTCGTGTAAAGAATATTTCTATTTTATGGTATTTAATTGTAGTTTAGTCATCACAAGTAGAGAATTCATAGAAGATTTTCATTTTCATGAATTCCATTTAATAATTTAATGAAGACATTTTCATCTTTCTAAAGTAACACCGCGTGATTGAATGGTGTGCCTCCCTCTGCTGAATCCAGGTGAGTGAATTAATCCCAATGGTAATTACAAAATTACAACAATATCTTTAGGCCTATTTAACATTTTAAGTAATCTTACACGAATTAAGGGAATCTTATAATGTATACAATCTCAGATCTTTTGGATCTTTTGGCTCTTTTGGCTGGAGGGGAAAAAAACTAATGTTGTTGAGTAGTTGATATTAATATCCTCACCATGTCAACTTGTTTAAAAGTTGTTTTTTTTTCTTTAGATTTTATTGTCGGCGTCTTATTTCCCATTTCTTCCGTATAATAACATGTAACTCATCATCAGAAATATGACAGACAGGGATTTTCAACATTTGGAACTCCTGCTGATATCAAGATATTATTTCTCGTATAAATATTTTACACTACATTTCTCCCTTTATCATCATGTCGTGCATACAAATTTAAATTGGTACAAATCAAAATCATATATACTAATAAAAATGTTAAAGATTGTAAAATTCTCTAACTTGTATCTTTTTCTTAATAATGTTTTAATAATATTTAAATATAGTTTTAACTTTAACTTTAGAATTCCTTGATGTATGAGGAATCTTTTTTTAAATTTAAAAAGCATGGCTCTGTTAATGAGAGTAAAGGCTAGATAGATAATTTGTTGACTTCTCAATGTTGTTTTTCATTCACAGCTATAGGATTGTGCTCTTAAGAAGCATAAGTTATGTATTTCTAAGGATAAGAGTTGTGTAAACATTGTCGCATATGAAAATAAATAAATAGTCATTTTCTTTGTGTCGTCTCTTGTTTCTTTCATTGAACTTGTCATCGCCTTTTCTTTCTTCAGTTGTCTTTCTATCTTCTGTGCACTACTCATCCATCAAATCCCGGGTCTTAACATGTTTCTTTCATATACTTAAATACTTGTAGCAGCAGGATACAAGTCTCCTAATCGTTCATCACTTATCACCTCTATCATATCAACATCAACTACTACAAACTCTAAAGAAATTTCGCTAATGATTTCTTTTTGGCTAAAATTTCACGGAAAAGAACCTGGAATTTTGGCAAAATAAGATTAGGGCTCTTTTGTGGGTTAAAGAGTTAAAGTTAAAAGGGTTAAAATTAATTGCTAAGTACTTACTTGTTGTAGTAGTAGTATGGTATGGTATGATGATGAATGTATATGTTTACGAGATGAGACTTTTTACAAGCGTAAGAGATTTTATTGTCATGATGACTATAAAGGGTTGTTGGAGTTTTCATTACTCCTTGAGGGCTCTAGAGAAGAAATACATGTTGATGTTGTGTGAAGAGATAATTATGATCATAAACGTCAACACATACCCACAGCCATGTTTTAACTTAATGTTTAACTTTAATCCACTCAACACAACAACACACGCCTACCATAATACACATCAAATCAAATCAAATTCCATTAATTAGAAATTACCCAAAAAAAACAAAATTTAAAAAAACCCAAAGAGGAAAACATTCACAAGAAAAATTTACACAGTCCAAACTATTTTTTACTTTACAAATACATCATAGAGTATAATTTATAATTTATAATTTATAATGCAAGTCTATTGGTTATAGGATAATTGAGGGATTATTTGGTACGATTACTTTATTGCTTTTCCCGTCCATTATTATAAAGATAAAGAAAATGGAAGGTTGTAAATCATTTGAGAAGAATTTCAACTTTCTATGAGAAATTAATGATTGGCTATGCATATTATTAAGGGATTGGTGACCCATCCATCAGATGAATCTGAGTTGTTGCTAAAGATTTCATGCTAAAGTGAAAAATAAAAGGGGTGAGGTATGAATGGATTAATTTACGAGACATGATGATCATCTCCTAGAACATTATGTTTTTTTAAATCATTTGCTATAATTCTCATACTCTATAACTATAACTATAACTAAAGGTTATATATATTCATGTACATGGGTTCAGAGCAATTATTTCATTTTATATTTTATTTAAATATTTCATGATGCACCCTGGCCAGGTTGAATTTTCAAATAAATAGTATAATATAGCTTGTTGGAAGAATGTCAGAAAACGAGCCATAAACTCATAAACCTCAGCTTGAGGTTTCTTGGCACGATGGTAATTATCATCATCATTTGCTCACCCAATCAACAACATCATTGTTGAATGCTAATTTCATTTTTAGAAACCCATTTGTCTTTCTCTACCATCTTCCTTTATTATTATTCATTATCAAATTGCAATTTAAAGGATTTTGTGCATTTTTTATTTTTAATTTATAAATCCTAACAAAAAATCTTATTATGCAAATAATTAGAACGTTAAATCGTTAAATGTAATTAATTAGAATGATAAGTGTAAAAAGTAAATCTGCAGTAAATAATTTTGAAAATTTCATATAAGTAAAGTATAAAATTATAAAATTGTATAATCTATTCCCATCTATTAAATTGGGTAAAGAGATAATTAAATTATTCCCGTCTATAAAATATATAGATGAAGTATAAAAGAGAATCTAATAAATTCACTAATGGGATGAACACAAGTTCAAAGTGGTCTTAAAGGCTTATGAATTTTGTGACTGTTCATCATAGCATGGCAATGGCTTATGGCTTATTATTCTGATACTGTATTACATGAGCTTTTGTTCATAATAATGTTTTGGGTTGGTCCAATGGCCTGTGTCCTCTTGTGGTATCATTATGGATTTTAATAACACATGCTGAGAAGGATTTATAATCAGAATTTGTTTAGACATTAATGAGCTTAATAACATTACGATACTCTGCTACAAAACAAAAGGGAATTACTTATATTATATTTGCATGAATTCTATTCCACAAAAATAAAATCCTTCTACTATAACTATACCTCCACGTCCGACGCTCCGACGCTTCTCTTCCACTATTTGTGGGAAAATTTAAAAAAGACTCACTTTAAACTCTAAACTAATTAATAGTATTTAGTAGAAACATGTCTAATAGTAAGAAGTTCCTTTTATTATGTGCATAGTTTTGGGAAAAGAGCTCGTAATCCCAATATACTCCTATTGCTGCTGATGGTGTGGTGCAATTAGGGAAATATTTTTGAGACATTGCTTGATTTAAAGATTTAAAAGTGTTGCAAGTGTACAAGTGAAGCATTTGTATTAACTAATGGAGCACAAGATGTTCCAAAGTGTTGTTGAAGAATGAACAAAAGGTCAAAGGCTGAACTAACATGTGTCCTCCAGAAAATACAACACTTATCCTTAATATTATTATTAGTTTTACTTTCATTCATTTCCCTAATCCCTTATATCTATGATATAAGATACATTTACCCTATTATAATATCATTATAGATGAAATTAAGAATTACCGGTAAAAATAAAAATATATTAAAACTACAAATAACTTTATTATAATACAATTCTCAAAAATCAAAAGACACGCTTTTCTTTTTAAAAAAAGTGAAAATAATGTATGTTCAGGAAATTAAGAAAATGAAAGTGATGCGTTTATTGTCTTTTAAAATAAGTTTAGTTAGGCGTGTAAAAGAAAAGGGTTCTAATATAGATATATATATACAGGTGGATGAGTGGGTTTGACTAATGGCCCCCCAATCTCAATAATAGAGCTACAGTATGATATTATTGAGTAGAAAGAAGAAGTTAAAGGACTATGTCGGAAATGATGTGTTTGCTTTCCAAGGGGAAAGGACAAATGAAGCGGATCCCATGCTTTGGATGAACGATTTCAACGCTAAGTATTTTGGAAATATTATTATTACAATTTCTTTGCTGCCCCTGCATTTACTCAACTACTTATTATAGAAATGCAAGTACACCATTCTCTCTCTCTCTTATATAATCTCGAATTGAGGGATTTACGAGTTTCAAAAATTAAGATTGGAAATTCCTAAAATTTCCCCTGATTTTTTTCTTATTTTTACTTTACAAGTCGTAGAATAATATTATGGTATTTGGTATTCCATTCCAGGAGAGTGTAAATAAAGGGCGTATTATATTGGTATATCTGCATGATCTGTAGTGAGAAGAATTTAAAAATTTGAAAATCAAGTTGCAGAAAGAATAATAATGTGACACTTTGAGAAGTCGTAGTATATCGTTTAGAAATAGAGAATGTGAAATATGTATGGCGCTAATGACTTAACTTCTGCCGCAAGTAAAATATTTTTAGTTAAAACTACTCATTGGTTTTTACATGGACCGGGAAACCATTTGACAAGAAAGCAATTAGAGGGTTTTTTCCTGGCTCAAGTCGTTGGGAAAACATTGTCGTTTGAAATGCGATAGGTTGATGGTTTAACTTTCACAAAACTCATTAGCGACTCCTTTGACGTCAATTAGTTTTCGCTAAATTAACTCAAATGCTCCACTCTTGAGGAAACAAACTCATTTCTCATCTCCACCACCAAATCCTTCTCTCTTAAACACTAACCATCATATTATTTGTTATGCACCCTCTAATTATACGCTATTACTTACTTCTCCAATATTTTCACAATTCTCTATAAACATTATTTATATAACAATTAACTACCTACTTTATTTTCATTATTATGCATTAATTGTCATTGCCACCTCAATCCCTTTTAACTTTGATAAATTTATAGCAATTACAATGAATTCATTTTGATAACAATGTAATTTCCTAATTTTGCAAAATAATAAAGACATCTCATGGGGTAATAGATATATATTATAGGGATTTGGTTGTGAAAAAGATAAGTAGTGGTTGGCTTTGGCTTTAGCTTTTTCCTTTAGGGCTGTCATCATAATTAATAGGATGCACCAGCCCAAACAGCAGTCAACAGATTTTTGAGACCAAAGACTCGTTTCCTAATTACTTTGGACATGTGATGCAAGGAAACTATTATTATATTAGTCTTTTAAAACTATCCGTTTAAATGTTACCCAATTTTCTTGGGATTTTTGGCTGCACCCCAAATGTTTTACTTATAAGATCCACAGAGCAGCAGAAAACTTTAGTTAAACTAAATAATTATCTTCATTACATTGTACATGAGCTCTTAATTAACTCTACCTTTAAGTCTCCCCGTTGTTGTTGCAATTGGAAACTCTCCAGTAATTGTTTGTTTTATTATTCTTACTGTGAATACATGCCACCATCCGCCCATGCAACTATGATTACTATGATACATTTTATGAAATAAACCGATTCCTTATTTTCCTCCACCCCTTCCTCTTAATTTTCAGCCTCAGTCTCAATGTAACGTAATTCCATTCTGTAACAATGAAGAAACAGCAGAGTTCTATTGTTCACCTAGTTAATTAATTGATCTTAACAATGGTTCGTGAATGGTTTAATAGCATAGTTGTAGTTTTCTCATTCTATCATTATTAAATAGGTATTATCTGACTATTACGTCTATGAGTCTGTTCTGTTTATCCGTCTATAAGAACCGTATTCATTTGCAAATTGCACCACAGCAATTTTCTTCAAATTATAAAAATAAAAAAAATTCCAGCAAAATGAATGGGACCTGGAGCCCCAAATATTAAAGTTCCTTAACACTTTCGCTACTTTCTTACATCTTCACATAAAGAGTTTAATATGAAATTATTTAATATTTAATGTCTTAGCTTGGAATTAGTGGGTGGGAATTGTCTACAAGTGATAATCATAATTACATCATAATGAATACAATTGGGCAAGAGAGAAGGGCGAAGAAGAAGAAGAATCAATGAACAAGAGGATAATGGGAGAGAGATAAGAAGTAGAAAAGTCATCTCCAACACTTTCACCACTTTCTCATCCTCCAATTTAACAATTTACTTTCTAACTACATTATCAGCCTCCTATATTACATCGGACCTAATTATATGCTATACGAAAAATAAATTGTAATTAAACCTAATAAAACGTAATAATAATTTAAAAGGAAGCTGAAATTTTCGTACCCTATTTGACTATGAGGCTTGAGTCATTGAAAATCCTTTATTCAATTCATTTCCTCTTTCTTGAGTTTCTTCTTCTCTGGAAGCACGAAACTCTGCTTCTTATCACTTGCAGACAATAATTAAGTTAGAATAATAGCTTAATTTGCAAGTCGATGGAGATGAGAAATCATAATTTTCTCTTCTCTTATCTACTTTATTATACTAAAACTATAAGAGTACTACTAGTAAACTCAGCTATATTCTTGCACTTAAGACAGTATATATACTATACGGTATAGGAGTACAAAGGGAGAAAGCACTATACCCTCTGGAGAAAAGGAGAAGGGGAGGAGCTTAAAAATTTCTAGTTCTGCCCAAGGGGAATAATATCTATTTTACAACATAATAGCAGGGAAACCGTTAAATTAAATTAGTTGTATGAGATAAAGGGGAAAGTGATTTGAAAGAGATCTTTGTTTGAGAAACGTTTTGTTTTCCGTTTCATTTTCTCTTACAGCCCCAAAACCAACACCAACACTAACAGCCTAAACTAAATCATTATCATTAGCATATGTGAACCCAACACTAACCAACTATGTCATACTGATATACGGCTAGGATATATAGTATGCTATTGTGTATTAAACATTGTACAATAAAATATCTCTTTTGAAATATTCAGATTTAATTTGATTAAGCAGTAAATTGTTTCAAAAGTACTTTCACATATATGAACTAATGAAATTAATTGAATATAATTTCCCTTTATGAGGATTTTAGTATGGGGTTGGGGTTGGGGTTGGGGTGGGGGTGGTTTTTTAGGGGTGGGGGTGGGGATAGATGATAATATTATTATTTGTTATCTCCTCTCTGCTGAGTGACTATGTGAGTGACATGATGATAGCAATTCTCTCTCTTGTGGTTTCATATCGGATTACTCAAAGTCAACTCTCCCTCAATTTTATTGTTTTCTTCATTGTCATTTCTCATTACTTCAGTTGAGTAGTACACTGCCATTTATACATTACATTTTATAACCAACATTTATTTTATTTTATTATTACTCTTTTCAATTTTAAATCCATTTAATCCACAGACCTCAGTCCCCAGTCCTCAGCAGTTCTATTCAAGGTTCATAACTGTTTACTCTTTAAAAATCCCAGAGACTTTAATTTAGTTACATGTGTAAAAATAGTATGATTTTATAATGTGACATGATGACATGTGAGTGATAAAATGAGAATAAATAAAAAAAATGAATGAATACATTGTTTTACTTTTACTTATTATTATGGGACAGCTCAGTCAGTCAGCTAATGAAATCAGTGGCTCTAAACTGAAAGTATATTGTCACCATCAATCATACGAGTTTATTTTTTTGTTACTGTTTTATCGTATGTGTGTCTTTGGGAATGAGACATGATGCACACAGCCTATTTATTATATTATTATTACGTAGGATTAGAAACAGCAGCCCGTCAATGATCCTTTAATTCCTTTTGGTTTCTCACTAACATTTATACTTATTGACAGTGACACACACTCTGTAATTGTTTACTCCCTCATGAAATATTCATATATTATAACGCAAACTAATACTAATACAGTAAAATATATTATATTATCATTATCTGTCATTTCTTTATTTTTCATTGGAAATTGGAATATATCTGTAGAATGTATTGGATATGAAATGGTTTTTATTTTAGGGGAGTATTTTAGTGTAGAAATTTAAGGTATTTATTGAATGAGAAGAAAAGAAAAGTGTTTGACATGTCGATGAATGAAAGATCATAATTCACTGCTGGCTCTTAAAGATGTCAAATATATCGCACTAACTAAACTATAAACTAAATGGAAAAAATCATATATATGGTATAAATACAACTACTATTTAATGGTTATTCTTTTTCTTTATTAATTTGGAATGTGTTAATTATTAAAATCAGTATTTAATAGGTATTTAGTGGTAGTAGTAGTAGTATTTGGATGTATGTATAGTAAGAAAAGGAGGGAGTAAATTAAATAGTAATAAAGGGGAAATATATAGTTGTAGTGTGTCGGTGCCAAAGCAAGGAATTAAATGACACCTAAATCCAAATGACTTTTGAAGGGTCTAATGACTTTAAAATATCCTCGGAATGTTTTTCTACATCTGTGCTTTGACATCATTAGCAATGGCTAACTAGGAGAGAAAATTTATGCCTAATTATCTCCACTATAAAGAAAACAGAGTGAGCTGTTCTTAAATTAACATTTTGTTAGGAAACACTAACACACACGACATGTATGACAACTACAACTATTTTTTTATACAACAAAGTTCTCTTAACCAGAGCAGAGGCTCGGAAGAGGAGAAATATGATCTAAATCCGTAATGATAATGGTGTACTGCACAATGTATTTTTAAGGCTTTTTTTTAAAGAATTATTTGTTAAATTTGTTAAATTTGGTCATCTGCGTCGAAAGTGTTTCTTTTAGAGCTCAGTCTCAATGGAGATGATATTAGTATTGGCCTGCTATACTATAGTATATTTCCATGTGATGTGATTATTATTATACTTGTATTATTTATGATAGTACTATATGATGGTGGTAGTATGGAGCTGGATGACTTCCGCATGAGAAGATGTAGTATTTATAAAAGGAGTAAAATAACTTATGAAAAGAATGGATTCTAAAAGAGAAACAAATGAGACACTCAACAATGGTAATGTTCCACGGGTCATTTACTTTAGCTCATTCCCACCACCACCATCATCACCAGAACTAACTACTTTAATATTGAACAACCAGCACCGTTTAAACCGAATAACCGAATCACTTCAGTTTTTCAGAACCCTTCACTTCACTACCATAATTATATTTCTGACACGGCTATCGGCTAATACCATTCCACTCCATCCGGCTATATGCTAAAATAAAATGCTAATGTTAAATGTTATTCTTCTAAGGGATCCCATTATGGAAATTACATTTTCCCATATAGTGTAGTATCATTATCATTTGGACAAAAGTAAAAAGAGTATTTCAAAATCTAAAATCCTATTCTATTTGGCACATTTAAAATGAAACAATTTGTTAAAAAGTTAAAATGAGACTGATTGTTTTAATGTACTTATTTTCAGCTAAATAGTTCATAGTTCATTAGAACTTTTAAACTAAATTTGATCATGATCTGTAACAAATGCTATTACTGTTTAAGACGTTAAAAGACTATTTGTGATTTTGAAACTGTGAAACCCAAGTTGAAACATTAAAATTGCCACAGAGTCACCCTCTTTCCTCAGAAATAATAGTTGTGGAATAAAAGTTCAACCATTTCTTGTCTAGGGGACAATGCATGGGAGCTTTCAGTTTCACATCTCAACTTTATATTTACAGAAATGTCTCATTTTTTATACCCTGGGAAAAATGAGACAAAAATCAAGTTAATCATGATTCTTTTCTTTCATTATTTCTTATTTATTTAATTTATTCAGCATTATTTAATTTGTTCACATCATTTATTGTATTCATTATTAACCATTTTCAACAGCAATAGGGAACAGTTCATTATTGAAATACTCGTATGGGAATCCATATTTATTCCTTATTAATTCAAATAGTCATACAAGTCCGTAGCTTCTGCATCATCAGCCTCCCCTTCCTCCAAGTACTCCCATATCTTATCATCATCCTTAATATCCCCCCTGTCAATAGAATCCCCAGCTGTATTTGATGCCCCTGAAGAAATAAAAGTCCCATTTGCAAATGTCTCAGAAGCAATTGTACTTTCTTCCATCCCATCTAAAGGTTCTCTGCCCCCAAGAGGAAGATGTATGGCATGTACAAGCTTTGAGATTGGGGGCAATGAAACTAAATCCGTTAAATTATCTTCACAATTCTTAATCTGAGAATAATTAATTTTAAATCCACTTGTTAAATTCATTGCTTCAATTTTTGTCCTCATTTCTTGTAAAGGAGATGATTTAAATTGGACATAGATGAGATTGGAACGAACACGAGCTGTTGAAAATGAGAATATTTAAATTTTCATATGATCTTATTCTTTCTTATACAGTATTGAAAAATATATATTGGGAAAAAATAATATATATTTGGACTTATACCAATGACAGGTTTGTTTATTGTGTCTCCTCCAGTGGGTGATAAATTTCCACCACAGTAACGATCTTGAGACATTGGGACTTGAGGTTTTTTCTTATTGTTAGCAACAGGCGATGGTTTGACAACGATTTGTGGTGGACTTCTTCGACGGAATAAAAGTCGTCCATCTCTGACGCTTTGAGCTGTATCTTTTCCATCAGGGATTAGTAAATAGTCTGTACCACAAACTGAAGTTCCTACTCCTGATCTGATTTCGTATTAAAAATTAAAAATTAAAAATTTAAATATTGAATAGTAATTATTAATTAATATTATTTTACCACAAATAGTTTCATATAGTGCTTATATACCTAATCAACATCTCTTTTGGACCTTGTACACTTTTCTTAATACCAAAATCTCCAGCACTTGCTTCATATTTCACAGCACAAACTCCTCTTGATGGTTGAATACAAATTTTATAATCTTGACTATTGAGATAACGATATCCTTCGTAATTGAAACTTTTTATGGAGCCATGTTCAGATAATAAATATTGTGTGCATCCTGGAGGTGCTGGAATTTAAATCACATCATTAGTGCATGTTTTTTTTTCAATAGAAAAAAAAGTATTGCAATATTTTTTATGCCTGACGCTGACCTTTGAGTACATTGGGTGCAGCACAATCTATTTGGGTCAACCATATCCCAAATCTATAAGGCCTTCCACGAATCACTGTAGCAACTTTGAAATCAACAATAGATGTATTGGCAGCCCAGTTTTCTAAGTGGAGATAAACTGCAAGATATTAGAAAAGTTTTTTGGACAATTTCTTTGAGTAAAGTAATTTAGAAAGTGCAGAAATAGAGTGAATAAGAATGATGCAAGTTTTGTGATCTTTACAGTGATTGTCGTTGTTGACTCCACAAATCGGTGGTAATCCAGTAGACCAAATTGATCCCTCTACTGTAAATGCTTGAGATAGACATTCTCCACGAATTGGATCCATTAACTCTGTGTCCACAAAATCTACTCGGATCTATAAACATTTTACTTATTAATGAAACTATATGTCTTTGCTTAAAAAGTTTTCAACTTCATCCCAAATTTAAAAAAGTTCTCGCACTAACTTGACAAATATCATGGCTTGTTATAACCAATCTAAAAGCACAATCTCCAGTCTCTTGATCATCATCTGGATATTTAGGATTTACAAAGTTAACAACCATTTCCTTCCCAATTTCTCCACACCTGTAAACTATATTAATGCAACTTTTATCATTTCACTAAAAAATAACTTTTTACTTAAAAACTAATTTATATTTGATTCTACATATGTATGTATGTATTACTAGATTATGAGTTCACCTTTGGGATTAGGAAGTAATCTTCCTGTTCTACTATTCAAATCAATGTTTCTCAATGTCTTTGGCACTTCTGGATTTCCATAGGAAATTCTTTTTGGACTTTGGGGAACAGAATTACTATTACTATTGCTGACCCTGATACTACTATCAATATGAAAACTTTGGCATGGTAAAACTGTCATAAAGATGACACACATGGTGTAACTTAATAAATATAGTAGAAAAGATGACATTTCCAATCCAAGACAAAGAGATGCAAATCTTTAATATTAATGGTAAAAAATGATATACTATGAATGAATATTTATTTAAAATGTTGTCTTTGTTCTTTTGGACTTTTCTTCTCTCTTTAAGTATATGCTGGAGAATAAAAGCAGATTGTCAGTGTCAAAAGCTATTATCCTAATGAGTAAACACGAATGTTGGCCAAGTTTAAGTTTGCAAAGTAATTTGCAATGAGGAAGTGAATGAACCCTCTTCTTAACATTTAGATCACTAGTAAAATGGTAAAATGTTAAAATGGTAACTGTGTGCGGGTACTGATACTAATACTGCGGGGAGGACGAGAGGGGTTGCGTAATTATTTTTATTGTTTCATCCCTACAAACTAAAAAAAATAAAAAGATATTCAACAGAGCGCAACCAAAATAAATTCTCTAGAAATCTTTGAAATCCCCCGAAATCATGCACAGTTCAGTTCAGACATAAAGAGAAAAAAATGCTTTAAAAACAAAAGGGAATCCCAAAACATGATTTTAAATCCAAGTAAAAACATGTCTCGAGCCATTTAGTTTAGTAATTTAAAATAGTCATGTTTTGAATATGAAACCCTGTGTACCCATTGACATTGAACGGGAAATTAACTCTGCTCATATAAAAAAGTGTCCTTTTACTGTTTTACGCGTCAGAAGGATTCAAAACTTTTTGATGCAAATCTTATTTTACTCTTGATATTTATTCTAAGTGGATTCTAATCTCATGTCTTATTCTTATTCTTTGGGGGAATTGACGTAATTTCACAGCGTGTGCGGTCAACAAAGTGGAAATTATACTCCTGCTAGTATATATATTATATACTTATATTATGATACTCTTATTTGTTCTTCTAGTTTACAACAATCGACAATAAAAGAGACACAGATATTATAATAAGGTACAGGATTTGCAATTTGCTTGTTGGTGGTAAGTGAATTTACAACAACAATTGAACTTTACTTGATTTTATATCAGGATGGATCTTATTATAAACCACAAACCATTTTAAAGAGCATGTAGTATTTTAGGTCAAAAACACAAATGCTCCCTGCTTTAATTTGCTTGTCTTCTTGTCTGCTCTATTTTATCACTTTAAATTAGGTCGATAATTGTTAGACATTTGCATTTATAAAACATGTTTTAAAAAACCCCATTTTTAAAATAAGTATTCTGAGTACATCATTCATTTATTTTTATTTACTACATATATATATAGTACCAGTACCAGTACGTATGTATAAAAATTGTGTATTACATAACAATTCCTCATATAGACACTTTTAATTATAACGGCAGAAGAATCTCACTGTTTCCAAAATATTAGTATTCATCAGTATTATAAAATATTATAGTGTGGAGTATAATTCTTCGAGTTGAGATGATAATATTGTTGCTATTTTTATCTATTTATTAAGGAGATATTAAATATAAGATTAAAGATTAAGGAAGAAAAAAATCTTTGAATTTTTACATAAACAAATTAAAGAATCTTGAATTGAAATGAAATTGTGAAAATAATTTAGAGAAAAAAATAATAAAATGAAACTGACACGAAATGAATTAAAAGTTATAGCTTCTCTATAGTTTAAATTTAGCGATGATAATTAATTATTGACTATTGATTACTTTACTTTAATATATAATGCGTGTATTTATTGGCTTATACATATTTCCTAAAATTAATGGCCACTCTTAAGCATGATAAATAATCTCATTGATTGTATCGTTATTATTATTGATGGACTAAACAATTAACATTCCTGTATATTTCATCTACAATTAATTGCTTTACGCTGATAAACAATTATAAATATGTCTTTTTTCTTATTCTATATAATATATTTATTATGAGTTGAATCTTTTAAAGACTTTTAAATGAAATGATCAAGCATCATTTCATTGGTTCTTTGATAGACGTACAAAATATATCATTCGATGAAAAGTGGACTTTGAACATTTCCACTTGTCACACATTCTGTATATGAAATTCGAAACACATTGGTTTATTTTCGTAATGGGTTTTGATTTTTTTTTCTTTAAAATTTGAAATTTTGAACTCCTTCATACACGACCACATTGTCAGAACACTTTGGATTGATGCTTATTCTTATTCATATTTTGACGATGAAATATTGCGATTTTAACGAGTATTGTGTATTTCGTTATTGTAGTTGTTTTTTTTCTAGACAGAAGATTCATAAATTATGATTTGTATGAGTCGTGGTTCATCAGATTCAACCATGTCGATGTCAAATTCATCCTCATTCTCCCAGAATTTTTTCCAAATGCTTCCTTCACGTTTCATTCCTTTGGATGTCATTGCAAGAGCTTTCTTCAGTTCTTTTAGATCTTGTAGTACATTTACATCAAGATTGATATTGTCTCCGTACCTGTGTAACGAAACAATCGAAAATTTTCAAACAAATGTTCACATCACAACTCTAAATTCATTTCAACCTGCTTTCTCAATTCTAATGGGAAGAGGATAAATTAGTACTAGGGCTTCTTAATTATGTTTAGCAACTATTAAAGCCTTTAAGTAATGTCTAAATAAATAAGCCATTTAAATAGTGTTTAATTAAAACTAATATCTAAATTCAAAACACCATTCAAAATATTTCAAAAATTCAATGTTCTTAACTAATGTAAGCAAATTATATATCCTTTTACAACTTCTAGCCACTGCTGCTAAGTATATGTACTTAAAAATATTTTATAAGCAGCATAATATTTGTATAAATTCATATCACGGAGGAGGTAGCTGCAAAAGATGCGAAATGTTCTGAGCAATAAATTGAAGTAAGTGAAGTACTCTACTTATACCATGCTGTGCCTAAATACATTTAAGAATAGCTGAATAAATAGGACATTCATGTATGGGATTTTATGGATATCTTCATAACATTTAAATTTAAGTTTGCATTCTACAGATATCAATGGTTTTCCATGTAGGCATAAGAGAGGAGGAAGCTATACATGTAAAAAAGATAAGCCATTGTCATTTATCTATTCTACTATAGTAGATATAATAAAGAAATAGAAGTAAAAGTTGTAGAGATATATAGTTTTTGACGATGTTATGTTAGTACGTACATTTCACGCCCATGAGCTCCTCCATATCCCATCCTAAACAATAATATTAGTACATACAACAATTGTCTCTGAATAGTATATATACATGGTATCAAAACAATACACAATGAATGAATGAATGTAATCATTGTTTTATCAAATGCACTTTTAAAATACTAAAAAAAAGTTATAAATGTTTCCATTACTTTTTCAAAGACTCTGCAAGTGGTCCCGATAACCCTTGAAGACGGGATGAAAGTTCTCTCATTTTCTTCCATGAATCTGCATATTGAATTCTCACAAGTTCTATTGCTGTTGATGTTAGAGCAAGACCAATCATTATGTACACTGTGCATAAGAGCATGTAAGTTGTCTCCTCTGAAAAACAATAGATTCTTTATTTGCAAATTTCAATCTATGTTTAGTTTTATTTTATAAAATAATAATTTGGATATTGATACGGAGTTTGGGATTCCTTAAGTAAATTAAATTAAGGTAATAGGAATAATAAAAGGGTGCAGTTGCAGTCAAAATAAACCTTAAACCATTAAAATACGAAAGGAAATCCTTGAAATATATTGCAGCATATAATTTTTACTTTTGCATGCTGACGTTGTAAAAGTCTAGAGAATCTAGCATGGAAAATGAAGCGTTCTTATTGAAAGATAAAGCAATTGCCAAATCTCCCAAAGATAAATGGCCTAGTGCTGTTGGATTATATTATTTCCTTGGGAAAGGTACAGGGAAGCTTCTAAGGAGAAAACTTGTATGTGGATTAGTCAAGTCAGAATTACACTCAACTTCAACACCATCATCATCCAATCCACCAACTCAAATGTATTATAGCTTTCTCCACCAGCATACGTACTTTTATATGCTATATGGGGAAATAGACCACTGACCGGAATAAGCAGAGCCAGCAGGGCTAGGGCTAAAATCAAAACTCTTTAAGTTGGTGAAATGATGAGTAAAAGTATTTCCCCTTTTTGCTGAACCTACTTTTGATTATTTTTTGGAAAAGTTTCTCCATCGTAGTCCCATACAGTAGTAGTAGTAGCAGTAGTAAATAGTAATAAGTAAGTTTCCCTTTTTTTCAGGGGAAAGTGCATGAGCAAATCAATGCACGTAATCTTACTAGCTGTGTGCTGCATTTTTATGCCTTCGTAAATTCCTGGGCTTTCTTTTTCCATTATCTTTCATATGTGGGCCTACTACTTATATGTACGTGAACAGCCCTACAATACGCTACCCGGATATATCATAACACTAATTTCATCAATTTATTAAAAAAGTAAAAAGCGGAAGCTTCATCCGCATCTAATTTATCTAATTCATATCAAAGTTTCCTTTTAATCTAATTTTAAAACTCCATTCCAAAGTTTTTGTTTGTTTTATCTTCATTTTAAAGATAAAAGATAAAAATCCTAAAATGCGTGGTTGTTGACAAATTCTAAAAATATCTCATTTTATCACTACATAACCTTTTGTGTCATGGTAAGAGTGGGTGAGTTATATTAGAAGATATGTGATTCTGAGATTTGCAGATTTTCCGTCAAATTCTACTCTGACTCGTTGCTTGCTGCATTGTAGTTCTGATAGTGATACATGAAAAAACCCATAGGGAAAAAGACCCGGGTACATTATTAAGTACTTTGAGAGAAGAACCAACAAGCGTGGGACAATCTAATGGTAATGTAAATGTCTCAAATCCCGACAAATGCATCTTCTTTGTGTTGCAGTTGCCAAAAATCTGTTTGAAAATGTGATTTTTTCTATAGATTGCGAATTCTTTTTTCGATATACAGTAGAAAAAATAAAATCCAATTTGATTTATTTGCCTCTTTGGTTGTTATTTCTAACATGTTAGAAACATACTCACACTTGTATGTTTGACAAGGGGAAAAAAAAGAAAAGTGAAAGATGTAGTAATCCTCTATTTACGGAACATTGACTCTTTTACAAATTGACATTTCCTCTTAACTTTAGGTCATGAGATCAAGAAGAGTTTAATAGACGTTTAATAAAGAGGAAAATAGCGAGACAGAGACTCTTTTGTTTCCCTTTTTTTATTACCCTACGCAATTTGTTTATTCTTTTTCTCTGCTCAAAGAGAAGAACCAAAAAGACGTCATTTTCAAAATCTACGATACAATATATACAATTCTAAATTTATTTCTGAATGTTAAAATTGAATCCACCCAGAATTTAAAGTGAAAGTATCTTTTATTTGATTTCTGATCTGATGAATTTAAATTAGGAAACGAAACGGTCAAAACTGTAGGAGAAAGTTGCCTTTGGTTTTGGATTGTGTTGCAAGTATGAAAATGAAATTGTGGACGTGGTTGGAAAGGGAGAAGAGGGAGAGATTAGTGTAAGATATAAGAAATGGGGGAATGCGGCAATACAAGATAATCTTACCAGGGACGAGATCTCCGAATCCAATTGTAGTCATTGTGATGAAGCAGAAATAAAAGGAGTCGAAGAAAGTCCAATTCTCCCAAAGTGTAAAAAAGTATCCACCAGCGGAAATGTAAAGAAGTAGCGAGCCAACTGCAGCCCCCACTGTTGCACTTTTCCCTATTCACCAATCCAATATAATTAGCATATGCCCCCATTATATATTTACAATTCTATATATTCAATAACATCAAGAAACTATTAGCTACAAACTACTTCATGAGATACGATGCAATATATATACATACTACATGTACACATAGATAAAGGGATGCGCCTCTACTATAGAACTTCCTACTGTAGCTTAGCATAACATGAATAGAACATTTAATGCAGTAGCAATAAGATATTTCAAATTAATTTACGTTTACACGCAGAATTATATATGAGAACATTTACAGGCTTTAAACATTTTATACTGATGCTTGGATGCTAGCTGGAGAAGCTATGTTATTAGATTTAGCTTTCACAGTGTTTAAATATAGAAATTAAATTGAAAATTTTAAAGCGTAAGATAACTACCATAAAATATGTTATGGATCTGGAATTTTAAGAACAAGTAAATAAATAAATAATCTAATCAGTTTTTTTCTGAACAATAAGAAAAACTTAAGATGTTATAAATTTTCAAAATCAAATTTGTTTGTTTGTCAGAGATAAATTCAGAGTGAAATAAAAATACAAATCTCACTTACTATATGATGTATCTATTTTGTTTGTTGCAATTTTTACATATATTCAACACTAACACTTTCTGTAGAGAAGTTCTAGAATATAATCTTCAAGTCAATTACAAAAGTGCTCATCCTTTTAGCCATAAAATTTAGAATGTTTCTATTTCCTAGCCAAAAGTAGAGAATATGAATACGAGTATTATGAGATTGGACTTTTTATTCCTTTGTGTGTACTTTTGTAAACGTATAAAAGAGTTTTACTTATTTTATCTGTATTCTGTTTTTGTGGTAAAGATATATCATTTGATTGTAGTATTAAAATTAAAAGTAAATATTCGTTGCAGATCTGAGAATCTGAGAATCTAAAAGATTCAACTAATTTCTTCGTAAATGACATATATAAATCTCGGGGACTTTGAAAGTGATTCCATGCACTTTGTTCCTGTCATTTTGTTCACATCATTTTACTCAACTCAAAAAAAAGAAAGAGTTTAATTTAATCGACAATAGTTTAGCTTAAACCATCACATTTTTCTCCTTGTCTTGAATGATTCAACTCAACTTATATTACTTTCACTTTTTTTCATAGAGAGAGAGACATTTCACAAAGTTTTCAGAGTTTCTCGCCTTCGCTTTTAAACAACACTATGTAAAAGTAAAATAGAGTTTAGAGTTTAAATGCAGAGAAAGTAAAAGTGTAATTCATTCTTTTCTTTACAGAACTGAAAACTGGCTGTGGTTTTTTTAACATAGCAAAAGGCATAAATTGTGGTGAAAAATTTAGATGCCTCTAGATTTTATTTTTCTGCATTTTGTATTCTTCTCCTGATTCTCAATCTGATGATGCGAAAATTGTGTAAAATGTGTAAGATGCATGAATATGAATTGTGTATTTGTGTTGTGATATGTTTGGCATTTACATACAGATATGAAGAGATAGGGGGTGTCACTTTAAAAAAGAATTTAAATAAATGAAAGTTTGAAAATGTATTAAATATAAAAGGAATAAGAAAGATATTTAAAGGACATTGTAATTGCAATAAGCATTGTGCAGTTTGCATGTCATTGTGCATTGCATTACATATAATAATAAAGATGTGCAAATGCATTTTAATGGAGACAGTGATAATGTGGCAATAAAGAGAATGTACATATAGCAGTTTCAGATTGCAAATTGGCTTTTTAAAGCAAGTGTATTTTTGAAATGAGAAAAGAGCCTTTGTGATGGTGTTGGTGGTGATGATGAAGTTGTTGGAGGAGACGTCGCCTGCCTGCGAGAAACTTTGTGGAGGAAATGACAATATTCTCCAGAACATGTCGCTGACTGAAAATGTAGATGATGGAACGTTGAATAATTGACTGTCGAGATTTCATCTCTTTTTAAGAATAGAATGAATGAATGCAGCCACGGAAGCAACAACAAACATGCAAATTGTCCGTACCACCGAATTTACTCAGTTTGGAAGACGATTTGATGATTTCCTTTGGGAAGTGTCGACGACAACTTTTGTAAGACGAAGACACTGCAGAGGCCATCAATTTTCCAAGATCTGCTATCACGGTCAGAGTAAATCTACAAACAAATATACACAAAAGCTAAAAATACTACATCTGATTCCCCAACAACTATTCCCTGCTCTTCAAAACCCTTTTGAAGGATAATATAGGAAATTAAAAATATGATTTTTATTTACCAAGAATTAAAATACCCATTTCAAAATATGCCAGGTAATTTTAATTTTCATAATCTATATAAAATATTGAATAATAAAACTTACGGTATTCCTATCAAGGCGAATCCAATGCAAAACACTCGTCCCCAATATGTCTTTGGAGCCATGTTTCCGTACCCTATAAAAATAATTTAAAAAATTATTACTTACATATATAACCATAAATAATTACAAAATGCAATTCCATCTTAAATTATTCTGACCCAGATAATTTGTAATTTAATAGAAGATTACTTCAAGGCTTCTACTTTCACCTACTAACAAAAAGAGCATAATAGTGCATCGCATAAATTGTGGGTTGGGGAAAGTGCACAATGATAGTCCTACTAATACCATAATATAGGGTTCATTTTAAAATAGTGCGATTCCTTTTTTAATAACATTGTGATTTGAATTATAACTGTAGCAGAGGGTTTAAGTTTTAAGGTGATTCCATACCATATAGGAATAACAATGGGTGGTTCTGGTTAGTTTCTTAATAAAAGTGGTTTTAGGGTGGATATACATGGTTTTGGTTTGTTTATGTAGTAATATTTGGCTGAGAGAAGGAAATGAGAGTAGAACAGGGCAGGAAATCCCTCCTGTGCTCTGATCCCGGTTCCTTTTCTTTTTTATGCTGACGCCAAAAACCAAAAGAGAAAGCCATCATCCTTCTCCCTGCTTATTATATAGGGAATAAAGCGCTGAGTTGACCGTCTTTGTTATTTTAAGCACATCCTATACCATAAGCACATAATGGCAATAATTCATTTTATAACTGCTCAACATTCAATTCCTGAATAATTGCAGCAGGAGAGCTGAGAGGAGTCACTTCAACCATCAAATCAATGTAATCTACTAATGCACAAAGTACCTTACTACTATATATGGTCTTATTTTTTATTCCATATTTTCATTTCAGTAAATAAAATAACACATTTTTTATTAGTTTAAAGTTTTACCTATTGTGGTGAGCACAGTGGATGCAAAAAAGGCAGATTGGATGTAATCCCAATCGGATTTTACTTCAGGTTTAAGAACAGACATTCCTCCATCAGTTACTTCTTCAACTATTTTATCATAGGTCTCTAAGGCCAATGAAAATGTGTAATTCAGGTCTTCAAACTGTAATCAACATATTTATTTCAAATTTACTTTATACATATAGGAATATCATAGAAGCTTATATTAGTCTATACTATACTACTATTGTAGTAGTGAAAGTGTAATTCAACTTTATGATTATGCAAAAGTACAAGTGCATATTCTACTTACATTTAAAGAGCTACTTAACACAGCTCGGCTGAAATTGGTCCGACCTGCAGGAAATAAAGAAAGGGGTTTTTATGAGTTATTATTTCATTTCCAATAAAATCCATTATTATATATATAGTCCCGCTTGTTTATATAGGCTGTTAGCTAATTGAGATTAAATTTTGTTATGTAAAATAATATATTATTATCCCATACCATCTTCGAGTAGCTGTTTGAGGTATGTCTTTCTATTTATTTCCTCGTCGTACTCCAATTTCTGAAAAATCTAAAGATATCAGAAAGTAGAATTTAATTTAAAATAAAAGTTATAAATAGAATTTATAAATATGCTAGCATTAAATAATCATTCATTTCACTATGTTCTGTACAGTAGTTGACATAATTACTCTTCCTGTGCCATGATTGAGTAGTAAAAGCACTTAAATAAATGTTGAGAAAATTTAGTCACAATTTGTTAGAATAATAATAAAGTGGTTGTAGTTTGTGTCGCAGATGAGGAATGTGCAGAAATAAGTTCATCATGTTAGAATATAAAGGGCGTGCCCATACTGCTTCCTTCACTTAATCAATCAATTTTCATTTCACGTTGCGTTTACATTTCACTTGATTGTGATAAAAAGCAAGATAAAGAACTTTTGGCATCATAATATTTCCCACCAACGTCATGCTACAGTGTGTACGCACAACACGGCATTTGATTTTGATGGATATCTCAGTTTATATACAAAACCATTTAATGTTTCCAATACTCCCCCCTTGTTTTCATTATCTTGTGCCATTTAATTGATTCATTGGATTAACTGTTGCTTTTCCCTTGCTTTCTTTCATAGGCCATAAATGTATTTCTTAGGAACATTTTCCTTCTGCTCCTAAATAAAATACTTTTATTTAAATTAAACATAGCAAATGCTTAACCCTTTAATGAAATGGCTCAATGCCTCCGATTAATAATCGGCTCGGTTTATTATTAAATTGAAGCAATAATGAGCAACAAAGGTGGTTAGATTAAAATAACCCTCGCCTCAGGATATTTGGTGACAAAGCAAAGCCAAAGCGCTCTGAATTTTGTCACGCGATATATGTCCTATGTCCTTTAATTTACATTCAATTTTAGAACATTCTTGATTCTAAATCCGACTCTTGTTATATAAATATAAATTAAAGTGTGAGCCTCGTTGCTAGTGAGGGTGTAATTAAAATTTAAATACAAATGAGTAAAATATTAATTATTTCAACGAGGAATCATAAACTGGCAGCTGAATAGTATATTATTGTGGAAGGGAGAAAGTAAAATCATGCAGCACTTGAAATCAAGACTACTCACGATAGAAATCAAGTGTTTTATAATAAGTACTACTACAGTTGGGAAATGTTTATTACTAATTGCCTTTTTCGGTAGTTATTTGGCCTCCAGTCGGCATCATATACACTCCTAAATGGAGCTCACTTTTATTATAATTTTAATTACTTACTAGGCAATGCAATAATAATATTAATAGTAAATAAAAATTCTACACCAACTTCTAGGGAAGAAGAGGGAATAAAAATAAAAGTATGATGAGCATTATATTATAGCTTAGAATGTTTCTCTATCGGCTTTAAGACTTTAACAATGATGTTGACAATATATATAGGTATATAGGCAGAGGTGAAAAGAATCTTTAGCTGAAAGACTTTATCACATTGTGATATTGGAATAAATTGCCGGAACTCAGGGGGAAATGAACCAATTATTACATCCTATGCTATTATGTCATATCACATTACAGAGTAAATTATGATTGACAGACTATTCTACACTCACTGCGATATTATAGATGAGTCTGTCTGCATTCGAGACAAAATATCGACATGGAGTAGAAAAATAAAATAGTACAAATTGGCTGTATACTTATTGTCTATCTCATGTTATGCTATACTATTGTGGAGGCTTTCTCACTTTCAGTTAACTTGCCCTGTTCTTCTTCTTCCCTACAAGTAAAACAAGGGAAAGCCACAAGAAGCAGAAGAAGAGTATAGAGTATGCATGCGGTTATTTTTATGTCACTCCTAAAATTACATAATTGGAAGTCTTCCAAAAAAGAAGTAATACTTGTAATACAACGCAATGTCAAACGTCGAAACGTCACACACAATTATTATCCCTGCAGCAGCCCACCAACACCAACAACAACAAGAAGATACTCTTATAAATAATACTATTAAT
This sequence comes from Desoria trispinata, assembly GCA_034695165.1. NCBI lineage: Eukaryota > Metazoa > Arthropoda > Collembola > Entomobryomorpha > Isotomidae > Desoria > Desoria trispinata. The sequence continues at coordinate 107,638 of JAQFZB010000008.1, forward strand.
TTGGGGTAAGTTGATACTGGAACTTTTCCTCTAAAAAATGTGTAATATAATATATCTATAAAATTATCACGTCATGCTGAAACTGATACTGATGATGACAAGTATGAAAATTCCGTATCGCTATATCGTCAATCGTCATCATATCATTCTTTGTGTTGAAAAAACGAAAAAGTATGAAATTGATTTGTTTATTTATTTAAGCATATAGTAAGTTAGCTGTGGCTGTAGGTTATAATGTATTATGCAATGTGCATTTAAAATGAGTTGATTACAATGTTGTTGGCATATCTGCAAAAATAATACTATACTATAGTAGGTATATAGTATATGTCTTTGAAAATGCACTAGAGTTTTGTTTTGTGTTGCGCGATGCACATTTTTTATATTTATATCCCGGGAGAAATGCATCGCAATCTCTGGGTTTTCGTTGTTGTATATTTTCCTGGAAATTTGACCTATTTCCAGAGAATTTACAAGTTGAGACTCCTTTGGGGTGCATTATAATGTCTCTCATTCAGTTGACGTGGCTAAAACTTTACAAGTTGAAAGTGTTGAGCATATAAATGTTGTCGAGAAGTAATTGCAGACCATAAAAATCATAACCCTGTCTCCCTAGGGTGTCATTTTTTAAATTAATGTTCTCACTCCTGCCAGCTCACACCATAAGCTAACGCCAACAGTACCAACAATGTGATACAGAGCAACAATTGAAATTTTAAATTCTCATCTCTTCAGCTCTTCAGCTCATAGTAGTGTAGCAGTAGGAGACCAATGTATTAGATATGAATATGAGATCACCTACAGAAAGAAAAAGAAACTTTCACTTAAACTTAAGAAGGTGAAAGTTATACAGGAAGGAAAACTTTGCAATAGATTTTCATTATACTTCTAACATTGTAATTAATCTACGTATGTTTTTTATTCTCTTCAAATAGAAATTACAATTTTCATTTTTTTTAAATCCAAACTGCAATTTTAAAGAAAGGATGATGAAAGTATACAGATGATATTTATTGTGTGGACTGAAAAAACGCATTGCAACACAATTCTACCATTCTCATGGGAATAAAAACCATTAAGAGTTGGCCACAAACCGTTAAAATGTAAAAATGTTTATTTAACTGTGATGCAGTAGTAGTGGTAATAGTATGCTAAGTGAGGACATGAGGATATGATCATCTGTCGCCTTGGCCCTCTCTGGGTTCCAGCTGTGTTCACCCCACCCCCACCCTCTCTTATTTTCCTACCCCCCCCCCACCCCACATATTTAGGAAGGATAGGAAATTCCCAAAATGTCATCCATTTCCAGGATAATTTCTGTACATACGTTTCATTAAACCAAGAAGGAAATTAAGTATAAGTTTGTAAAAGAGGGAGAGAATATTAAAGACATATTCTTGGCCCCGTAGAAGAAGACGACGACCAACTTAGAAAATAGCTCAATAAATTACCAAACGCCTTCCTACACTTTTACACATACTAATAATAGCGTTAATGTTGATACTATTCATTCACCATCAGCAAATCTCCTGTATCTTCTTCTTCTTCTTACTGTAGTTTATTTAGACCAAAATAATATCTTGAAGAAGAGAACAAAAAATGAGAATAAGAAACGTTAAAAAATGAGAGCATGGGAGATTGAGATTATGTAAGAAGAAGATGATCAGCATGTGATCTTTTAGTAGTGTAGTATAATTGCCGGGTTTTCTTTCTATCCCTAGTTTCATTTCTTTCCCCTGATTTCCTTATCCCTTCCTTCACGTCTTGTTTGATTTTTGCCGAATTAGTCTTTTCTAAACACGAGTTTTATGACTTGTTCATGGATTTCTCGACGGATTTATGTTTATTCGGAATTTGTCACTTTGGCTTCTCCATGTATTTTTCAAATGCGGCAATAAATGTCATTCCTCTTCATTTTATATGGTCCTCCTCTCTGATTTAATGAATTTAACTTGCGGAGCTCATTCTTGTCAATTTATTTTGATTTTTGGTTTTTGGTATGGGAATGATCTATTTACATGTGAGCATTAGCAGTCAAAGCCATTCCCCTGCTCTTTGTCATTTACAGCTTTTGATTTTGTTGCAAGAGAATTTTAGAAATATTTATATATCTGTAAAAGATGAAGTATGGGGGCATGGGTATCATGTGGTTGGAAATAGGAATAGTGAAACGTGATGATGCGGTGATATGTATTTGTAACATCAGAGTTTCAGAGTGGACCTAAAACGATTAAGGAAGAAGCCGAACTCATATGCAGAAAAAGGAGTAAAGAAGTGGTAAGACGTGAAATGAAAGTTGACGACAGAACGGTTTCACTTGCAGGGAATTACGAAGGTGTTTTAAAATTCCAACACTGGATGAGAAGCATGTGTTGTAGTTTTTTTGACTCCAGAGCATTGAAACTGCACCCTTTCTATTACATTACTTCTGTTGCATAGCATATTACGCAAGCATGTATCGTTCCCACTTTCAAAAAGATCTTCCTAATAGAAACAAAGTACGGAAACACGTGCATCGCATCCTCCACTTCTTTTTTTCCCTCATGCTACCAGCTACAGCCGAAAGTCGTCAAGAATTTTAACTTGAGATTTTTTTGCAATTCCTTACCACCACTAAAACTACAATACGAGTAGCACTTACACTATTAACTAAACTACTACTACATTTCAAAGCAGCAGGGCATGGAAATGGAATCAAGAGAAATTACTTATTATGAACCACTAATACTACTATAGGCTCGTTTATATTTGTTATTTTTATTTCACCGAAGAAAAAGAATGAAAGTAAAAGAAAGATAAGCATCACTTTAAATAAAGTCTTTTATGGAGTAAAATTCCTAGCAATGCTATTTATATAGATCAGGAGGAGGTCAAATGAGTATAAAATAAATTTGGCTTGAAAACAAGGAAAACATAGACTTTGTTTTTTATTAGTCCAAGTCTGGAGAATCGGACGTCGCATAATATTCACTTCCTGTTACCTATGTTATGTAATGTTGTTGTGTGTTGTGTTCCCGGATGTATTTCATCGTATATTTCTAACTTCAACACATATTCCTACTATCAACAAATGCAATGTATAGCTTATACACTGTTTCCTATCCAACCATACATATATTATAATGTCACATTAATTTAACAGAGTATTCTCCTGTTAAATGTTTCGTGACTTTATCATTTACCATTTACTAGCTATTTTATATAAGAACATAATACGCTATATATATGGTTCAGTTGAAAAATCAAAATCTGTTTTTCCCTTTATTAAGTGTATTAGTGTAAAAATAAATGTTTTGCATTTCTTGGCCTTTTTTCTCATCTAAATTATTATTTACGGCTCAGCAATCCAAATCCAAGTGTCATATATGAAATCGTTAGGCAATCATAGTAGAATAATCAAGTATAAAAAAATGTTTATAAAAAAAATAATAAATTACCAAAGCTCCAATGCCAGTGTAAATAATGAGTGAACCAAAAAGTCCAAAATGTCCAACGAATACTTTAATACGATTGAAGAAATGTTTCCTAAAACTCCATCGTACCCTTCGTCTTCCATCTCCTTTCTCATCCGGTTCACCCATATCTAAATGACGTTGTTGAACACTTCAAGGCAATCACCTCCACAACTTTCCCCACAATGGAGAGATCAGAGCAGAGCTTATATTTATATTGCACCACCACCACCACAATGTATAAAGGAAAACGAAACGAAGGTTATATTATATTATATAGATAATAAGATTATCAAACTTTTTCCAGAGAATGAAAAGGCATTAGGATAAGGCTCACATCATATACACACACTGTGAGGAACTGAAGACTATGAGAAGAAGAACTTCACTGACTAGCACCATAAGGACGCCACAAATGAAGACACTTTCAGACTTTCACCAACACCAAACGCTAGACAACTTAAAAATTCAAAATTCATTCGAAATGACTAAAGTTCTCATACTATAGAGGATTTGGCTTTGGATGTGTTGTAGGTGTTGCAATGATGATGTGGATTGTGGATCTTTTTAACGCCTACGTTGAGATGACACGATTATTAAAAGGAGAGCTGCTAAATTAGTGACACTTTATTTGCGGTCGCATGCGGGCGTTAGTAGTGCGGTTTTTCAGTTGACTTTCTCAGGAAGAAGTTTGACCGAAGACGGTCTGTCTACTTTCTGCTGCAATCATCCCATCCCGACTTAGTTTCTGAATCTGAACTCTCTCATGCAGACTTGTAGACTGAGACTTGGCCAAATATATACACGTGTCCATGTCCAAATTTCAACTCCCGAGAAATGCACTGCAAAAATCCTCAAATGCACCAACTAAACCAACACTAGTACACTACTACTACCATCACTAAGCTCTTTAGCTTTAAGCAAATATCATACTCATACTATTTCGCAAACTGGCGCATGGCTTTCATCCCCAAGAAAAATTTGGATGAGCAAAAAAATATTCGGGGAATTCGCTAATTTGAAAATGAAAATTCTAAAATCATCCGATAAACTACCAGAACGGATGAGTTTATAAACAATGAAACTTTTGTTATAAATATTTGATGAAGAAATTGAACATGAAAATGAATTTATCAAATGCGGGATACTGTTAATTAGGATTTACATTTGCTAAATAGCTAAATTGAATAGAAGAACGCAGTTTTCTAAAGATGTAGTTCATTACAATTAAGATGATACAAAAATGTACATTTTCGAAGGGAAAGTACGCAAAATCTAGAAGGGGGTAATGTGCTATGAATATGAATTGAATATTGAATAGCAATTTCTATGTGAATGCTGAAAAAGAATACGCAGCTTGACGCAGTGAAGTAACCAACAAGGGGAATAATTGGATTTAAATGATATCATCGTGTGAACTAGACCTTAAATATTTATTTTTCATGATTTGCATGAAGATGTGCTAGAATTTGGATGTCAAGTCAAAGTAGATTATCCGCTTGAATTCCATTACTTTATTATTATTAGAATGAGGGAAAATCGGAAATCTTCAATTCTCCTTACTTCTCTTGTGTACAAACATCAAGAGCCGTATAATAGTCATCTACTACATTCATACTACTGGTATGCTATAGTATAGTGCTGTTATAAAATGTCAGACTGCTTATTTTATGTATAAACTTTAAACTTCTTACTATATGGATGCAAAGAAGTGTTGTTGAATTTTCCACATCGTCATCGTTAAGAGTTACACTTTACTTGAGCATCTTAAGATCTTCAACATTGGCATTTACTTACTTAGAAGCTAAAAGCATTACGTAATTTTTAAACGATTCCAAAGCAATAGAATCATCATCATTTTAAAGAATCGGGTGTTCTTCTAACTGAATTTTTTGATTTTCCGAAACGATTGGGAGTCTTGCCAAAATAAACGTATGGGTTTTTCTAAATGAAACTCATTTGTCTTCTGACGAAATGTCAATGCATGATGTCATCTTATGCTAAGTACTCGTCCTAATCTAATAAGAGATCCTATCCACCATCATAAATACTAATCTTCTTCATTTACTATCATCCATTGCTCCTCATAATTGATTAGCAGATTTATATGAGAGTGGATCATTTAAAAATATTTCTTTTTTTGTAAAGAAAATCTCATTATTCTGATGCAGGGATGCATAGGATACAGTACGAACTATGAACTATGAAAAGGAAAGTACATAGGATTCTGTAATAATGTTTACACACTATTACACTATATACAGTATATAATTGTAAGCTATGATGTGTTTTATATGACATGTAGTAGAATGAAGCAAGTAGCCGTAAAGAAATGGACTATTTGTATTACATTCAATGTTATTTATTTCACGGCACATCTGCACAGAATGTCAAAAAAGGCGACATGGAGTCAAGACATTGTCTCGCCCTGTGACACGTAATGGAGTGTGCAGAAAACTGGAAAATAGAATCTATTAAGTATCCAGGCGACAGTCTTTCGTTTTTTTTATTCTTTTTTGACATATTCACCGTCTGTTTCCTCTCACTCTAATATAGGGGGCAAGAATCTTATTAAATGGATCATAAAATGTGATTATTTCAGGAAAATTATCATCCTTTAAAACTAGAGAATAAGGGGGAAAATGACACACCTTGTAATTTGTAATATCAATAAGAGTAACAACATTATATAGTAATAGCCAGAAATGGACTGATTACCATTAGATGCCAAAGTGTCTGGTAAATTTATTTTCTTTTCTCATCTCATGGGAAACAATTATCTGGGAAATAGAGTTGGATAAAACATGGCCAAGGGATGTAATGGGACACTTGGTGAAAATATCATTGCATTGCAATTGATAAACTATGACAGAAAATGAAGAGAGGGAAATAATTGGACCTTTTCTTCCATTCTCTTTTCTATTGAGCAGCAATTCTTTTATAAACTCTTTTTTACTTTCACTTTCACAATTCATGATGATGATGAAAGTCATCACGCCACGCCATAAGAAATAGACGACCACCACATCAGAGCACACCAGCCGTAGATCAATGATCATAGAGGATGAAGGATTCATGTTGTTTTATAGAATAGAATACTTGTGTAAATGTACTTACACAATTACCTACTTTACTTATTGATGTAATAACCCTTAATCCACACCCCACACCCCATCATATTAATACTAATACCACCAATGATTTTCTCAGTTGGTTATTTTTATTTCCCATTGTGACTAACATAATCGATAGTATTTGCAATGAGTGGTTCACCCACTGTGGTTATTTTTATTTCCCATTGTGACTAACATAATCGATAGTATTTGCAATGAGTGGTTCACCCACTGTTCATCATTCGTTTACTTTTTTGACCCCAGGATTCTCCTATGGGGCAAATACTCGTATTGCTAGCTGTTTGTCAAATACTCGTCATTCTTGGAGAAATCATAGGGATTTAATGAAAAATGTGACTCATTTCTCATTATATCATTTGAACAGAGAGGAACAGAGCTCATCAGTTTTTGTCACTATTTTTTTCATGGAGCATTTTTTCATTGTTGTTATTGAAGTAAAAGTATTTTTTATTTTTTTTTCACTTGACATCCTCCTGCGTATTATAGTATATGAAAAGAGGTTCATGGTTCATTCTTTCTTATAATTTGGCCTTATATTCTTTGGCCCCACTCATGATCTCTTTCTATTCTACTGCTGGAGAATATAATATCCAAGTATTTCATTCTATTATATGTGGTCTGGTAAAATGTATTTGCTCAACCAACACCAACACCACCACCTCACCACATGATATTATGTAAGTTATTGTAAGTGCGGAAGTGTCTGCTCAACTCCAGAGTTTGTTAAGTTACAATTCTCTAGAAAAGATTTACCTTCGATTTAGAAAGCCCATATTATTTCCACTTCATTTACACTTTATATTATCAACTAAAATTTCACCAGAAGAATCAATGAATTCCCTGTTATTTTAGTAATGTTTTAGGCAGAAACAGAAAAGTGTGATTGATTTGATTCCCATGATAATATAGCAGGGAAAGTGACTAAGGACTTTAAATACTTTTTTCAAATTTCTATTTCAAGCCCTGATCTGCTGATTAGTTTTTAAGTTAAGAAATTTTTACCTTTATTACATTTCATTTTCATTTTCATCCAAACTGTCACTCTCTTGATGACACCCGTGCCCTAACTCGATGAGAACAGTTGACGATTCTGGTTGCAATTTCTGTAGAATATGAAATGATACACAATTAGTAACTTTCTCTTTCTAACTATCCCGACTTTCTCTAATCCCCTAAATTATGCGCCGTTCGGACAATCGCTTCTGCGAATAAAATGAGAACAGAAACCACACAAAATCTAGAAAATGGAAAAGAGAAATAAAAATTGATTTATTGACTACTGGCTAGAAATATTGAAAATCAAATGAAAATTCTATTATAATTTTAAGGACGCAATTGACGACGTCCGGATCCTTTCGATCCCAAAATGATTCTGATTCTGAATTGGCGATGCTCACACAACTATAACCCACGCCACGCCAACTTAACTAATACAATTTAGATAAGAACTTACTTTAGACATGATGCCATAATTTTATCAACCAATGAGAATAGGACACAAGTTTTAGTTTTAACAAAGTTCACTCAAAGTCGAAATGAAAGTCAAAATTAACATATTAGAAAATCACAAAATGACAAAACTACAAGTTTAACTATTGTAGACATACAATTTCCACTGGCACCATGAAATTAGAATAACTATATTATTATTATCAAAATTATCTACTTTTCTGAAACTGAATTCTTAAATTCTAAATAAATATAATATAACTTGAAATATTATTAAATTCTAAATACAATACAATTATTATTTTATATTATAACACAACACTCTGCTGATGCTGGTGGTGTTCTTGACTGGCGGTGTTGTTGACCTTGAACTTGAGAGATATGCAAATTGCCCCGATACACACTCATTGCAACATACACCATGCACTATCATAAACTAAATTCTCAAAATGTTCAAACAGCATTAAATTTAACCTTAAAATGCTTTTAAATTGTATAAATTGATTTTATGATACATACTGACGGCGACACAAACTAATAATTAGTACTTAAATTTTATCAGCAAATTTAAATTGGTAGCCAAGGGGCTAATTACTACTTTATAAAGTTCAACTTTGCATTTGTAAACATGAATCTCAAAGTACCCCATGTACGTAGGATAATAGAATGGAGGTATTTGGTTTGTTGCTTTCCTTTCCCTTATGCTTCAATTTCCTTTGCTCTGTGTTGGTGAAAGTTTTGGCTATTTGGTTGGTTTGCGTGCAATGATACTACACGGCTGTGGTGGATATGTGGGAAAACGCCGGAAGGAAGCCCAAAGCAACTGACTCTTTCAGGCTTTCACCTATATTTTCGCATTCGATTTCTTTTCCTTATGTGCTAATCATTTTCATATGAAAATACTTGTGAACTATTAACTGCATGTGATTAAAATATTTTTAAAGGAGTCCAGAGTCCGTTTTTTCTATTTGTGGGACTATAATAGTAAGTAAGTATATAATAAGAGAGTAAGGAAAAAGTGTACATTATATAGTGGCTACTGATCGTGGGCTGAGAATAATACATAGAAGTAGAGTTTAAATCCATTTAAGAACTGTTTGGGATTTGGCATCAATTGGCCATAAGTTCTTATCATAGTATATAAGCTTACTACTAGAGAAGCATATCAGCATATCATGAGCAGAGTAACATATTATAACCTCTGTATTTATAACTGATAATATCTACACTCAACACTAACATAATCTCGATATTATGATTCAGCCTCCCGCAGGGGTCTAAAAGTGAAAGTGGGTTACGCATTTATTTTCATATCACAAATTCATATTATTCCATCAAGAATAAACAATATTTTATAGCATTTCCTATTATTATTATAAGTAGTGCACTTTCAGGCTTTCAGACTTTCAAAGTAACACACGATGTAGGGAGGAATCTGACAGTATTATACCATATAGCATCCCAAGGGTTTCAAAAACACCTTCCCAATGCATATTATACTATGGTATTCATATGTGTGATGTATTAGTTGTGGAATGGAATTGAAAGAATGTCCATGACTTTTGACTGTTGTAATTAAGATGAATATTATTATTTGTTTTGGTGCAATGCGACTAGATTTCAAAAAGTACATTGTATAATATGAAGCTGTAGTTGTTTGTTTGTTTGAATTAAATTGACGCGTGAGAGCAGAGTTGCAGGAGTTAACTGTGTCAGATTTGATATTTGCATTCATCTATAAAATCCAAATCTTCCATCTAAAAGAAAGAAAGAAATATATTACAAAGACATAAAACTCTACTTTGTGCGTGCAACCAGCCAAATGAAATTAGTGAATAAAAATTTCACTACCGATTTCAGATTGCATCTGCATTCAAGAGAATTCCATTTCATTTACTACGAGAGCAAAGAGCGAATACCTTTTACCTCCTCACATACAGTAAAAGTCTAAAACCTTTAATTTATTCAAGGTGCATCGTAAAAATAAGACATTTACTCCTCTCGCATGTGAAAAATTTTATTCCCTTTTATTTTTAATAATCCTTTCATTTACTAATTATGATTTAAATTATTACTATTATTATTACCTATAAATATCATATATGATTTCCAATTCATGACAAAAAACCTTAAATCTTCAAAGGGAAAATTATTTAAGGTCCTATCTTAGGCTTTGGGTTGAGTTCAATTAAAATAAAACCAACAGAACATGTATTAGTTCATTTACTTTTACTTGAGTAAAAGAAAAGAGTTGAAAAGAACTAATTGTAGTAATTTCAGATATGAAATCACAGTGTTTTAACATTGAAACCTGCTGTGTTGAAAATCTATGCATTTAATAATAATGTTAAAAATCCTTCTAAATCTAAAAAAATACCTCATGCTGTTTTAATACGTGGATACCGATAGTAGTGGAGTGAAATGGAGTATAAGTAAGGAAATTGCACAACTGCTGAGATTGCGATTACACTTCCATCATTGGAATAACAATTACTAATAAAATAACATACTTTTACATTTAGAGTGTGTTGTTTTACTTACGAAACACATTACAATATTTTAATAAATAGGTAATAAAAGCCCGTATAATTGTGAAAGTGCAAATGATGCGGGAGTTTCTTATTACAATTAGAAAATTTATGTTAAAATTCTAAAAATTCTCTTTTGCATGTATAATAAAATAGAAAAACCCGTTTTCGTGTTAAAAAGTAGATAATTCCTTAACGTTGTCTTATCAGCAGTAAGATTGACGACTTTTCACAAATAGTGGAAATACTGTGTCAAATCTTATTAGGAAATCTTAATTTTTCTTCGATCGTCTAATCGATACGAACAAAATTAGTGAAAGTACATTTTTTTTCAAAAGTGTAAAAATTTCCCATCTTCTTGAGAGTTTTTGAATTTGTTTTTTTTGGCGTGACCATTACATTGTTCTTTATGTTTCACAATGGAACTTTATAAAAAATTGAAGAAAGATGAATGTTGTGTTTTGTGAGCATTATAATGCAATGTAGAGCTATTAAATCCCATTTTGGAGCATCCTTCTTTCGTGTTTACATATCATTAAAGCCTCATCTCCTTTTGCTTTCTCCCTTCTTCCACTTTCCTTTTGACATTACAAAAGAAAAATTTACCATCTTTTGATTTCTTTTCTGAATATTATCTTCCCTCCCATAAACTATATGAATTCGACTTATTGAGAACATTGCCTTGGTCTGAATTTCCAAGGATTCTAGTGGGTAAATGAAAAAAGCATATTATTACATTATTACTGCAATAGTTAAGTTCTGCATCAACAGATTAATGCAATTTAAAGCTCAGAGGTAGATTCAGCTCAGAGGTGTTTGATTTGTGAGCTGATGAATAACATGCATGTTTGTAAAACATAGCCTACAAATAGTGCTTTCATATATTTATAAGCAAGTGAGGACGATGTGTAGCATTACAGGTGCAAAGGAACAGATTAGCAGCAACAACTAATTCACTCATGAATATTAAGCATGCAATTTTACAATAATTTCTCTTGATAAGCTATAATATAATAATACCTCCTGTAATTCATTTCACTCACATAATAATAATACGCTTCTAGTCTCAAAAGTGTCAACTATCGCTTCCCCCATATTATTACTCGTATTGTTATTGTTATGAATCGCCACAACTAAAAGCCAAAGGATTTACTAATACAGAAGTACGTGCAAATGAGATTTATATGTTAATAATAATAAAGAATACATAATAATTGATAAATTAATAAGTTTCTTGTTTATTTCATAGACATAACTTTTAAATGTATTTTTAATGGAATAAAATGGAGGATTTCAAATTAAATGTGGTGAAAATGAAATAGTAATTTAGAGAGATGTTTTATGGTGAGTTGACATGACCTTCTTTTCATGACAATAATAATACTCCATGAATAGTTCCATGCATTTATTAGTTGGTGCTAAAACGATTAAGCACAATGGATATGAGATAATAAAACGCAATTAATTACCTTGCGTTTGTTTCTACACACTATTATTACATCGTATATATGCTAATATTATATGCCATGATAGTATCCTTTTCTTCTTATTTTACCATTTCAATGATGATGGACAAGATAAACGCCTCTTCATTATAACTAAAGTCTATTTAATGACTTCATCGCCATCATTCATCACATAATCATATAATATCTCACAGCCTAATACTGCTGCGGGGGTTCTTCATCATATCAAGCTTCTATAAAATTCTCAGAAACAATATTAGTCTCAAATTCCCATTTTAACAAAGTACAAGACTATGTTAATGAGTAGTGCAGATGTAAAAGCAATGGATTAATCAAATTCCATGTTAAAAAGCAATGTTTTAAAATTACTGTTAGACTCCACATACACTTTCTTTTGGAACTTTTTGTTTTTCTAAAGAAAAAAAGTGTGTCAGATTTAGAGGTAGGGGTAGGAGTAGTATTAAAAAAGAATAAAAATATTTCCAGAGACTGATAAAGTAAGTGGCATATCATGAGAGAGAGTAGACGACGAGGTTAGATTTATGAATTCCATGTCATCCCTTCCTCAGCTTTGGCCTAAAAGTAGTAAACTTCTTTATCTAAACAACTTTCTTTTCCGATTTATTTCAATTTATGCTCATTATACTGCAGACAGTGATTTCTCTGATTGTATACTTCCAACAACAATACAGGGTGAATCTATAACCATGTTCAACACAATCTCAATTATTTTCACATACAACAACTAGTAGAGATAGCTGTACAATGTACAATTGTAGAATGATATTTTAGTATTTCCCTAGATATTATGGGGGGTAGAGAGGAGAAAGTTCTACTATGATTTGGGATAAAAGGAAAATGACGTTGATATTCCATAAAAGAATCGATACACATTCACCTGATTATTATAATGGAATGGAATTGAAGATTCCATAACGAAACCAAGAAAGAAGGACGAAGGGAGGAAGCAATAACTTTGCATTGTGATTTATTTCTTTGACTGATTAGGAAAAGTTACCCTTTTGTTTCCTATATCATTTCTATATAGTATTCATAGGCTTCCACTAATACTTTACTTCCATATCGTATCAACTCAATTCATATGAAATGATATATATATGAATAAGTTCTCTAAGGATTTAGATTTACCAAAGCAAAAAAATAATCCCAAATCCAAAATTAATAATCTCTATATTATTGATGTTTAGTAATACTACAATTTTTACGATAACTTATAAATGACATTAAAAATAATCATTAAATTTTCATCTAATCTGCAATAATAAGTGTGTTGTATGTAAAGGAAGTATATAGGCAGATAGTTGGCTTTTGGCTAGGATTTGAATTGGTGTGAATATGAGGATGAGAGTGAATTCATTTCATAACTGAAGTGAAAATAGTCCATTTTCTATCAGAAGTGCTTCTGGCGGAAACCATCATTACAAATTCATGGACCGTGATGTGATCTCCATGAATTCACCGTCTTCCCCCAAAATTCAACGACCTCTAAATTGCCTCATCTGATTTGTGAACCCTTTCTAATTGCCTGTAATATAGGTCATTATCGTTCTTTCCCTCTATGTACATTTTCACATTCTCAAACACACTTCCTAATTTCAAACTTAAGTATCTTTATAGAGAAAGAGCTATAGCCTATGATACCAATTTCAGATTACAGTATTGTTTCACTTTATGATCTAACTAATATATGTATTAGACTTTTAAGATTCTCTGAAATTATTATAAATCTCTCACAAATAGCAAAATCCTTAACGTTCTGAAATTATTATTTATTTTTATTATAGCTAAAGCTAAATATCACTGCGGCAGGTACATCTTCTATAATATAATATACAAAAGATGAATTTACATTATATTATTACTATGCTGACAAACAATGTCTCATCGTCAGAAAACATGAATTGTCTCTTATTTCTATCCATGTTTTTGTCTTGCTCCGAATATTGTGGAACCCACGCGAATGTTCGTACTTCCCAGTTCAATCTAACAAGACACAATCATTTTCCATATATTATTAATTACAATAGTATTATTTATTTACTACTATTATTAAATTTTAACTAATGCATTCTTTGTTTTACTCACAGCTTCCTCATAGTCTGCAGACATTCCCATGGATAGTTCTACTTCATTCCTTTGTAAATCCAATTCCTTGCATACGTCTTCCCGTACGTTGAATAGACACTGAAAATAATACGTTTTGACCTGTTAAATTGTTTTCAAGCTATCAATAAGTTGGTTGTCTTAATATAATACCTTAAAATCTCGATTTGGTTTTTCTACCAGAGGCTCATATGCCCCAATAGTCATAAGCCCAAGGAATTTCAAGTGAGGACATTGGTCTTTTACAAACCGTACAAGATTAATGCATCCATTTGGCTCAACACCACTTTTAGCTATATTAGAAATCAAAAGATAATTGACAATATTTCAAAGGCAATGCAATTAACATAATTTACATACAGTCTTCTCCACTTGTATTCACTTGCACCATGACATTCATAGGATCAGGAATTTCTCTCCTTTGTAGACCGTCATTAACACTTTTTGCCAAATTTTCAGAATCTATCGTCTCTATCAAAAAGAGTTTATCCGAAACTGATAGCAATTTGGAGATTTTATTTTTTTGTAAATGTCCAATAAAATGGAATTTGATGTCTGGACAAGAGGAAATAATCTGGAAAGTTTATAAAAAGTCTATATGATTAAAATGATACAAACAAAAATCGACTATATAAATGTTTCCTGCTACATACATCAGCATCTAATGCCTTGTCAACTAATTCCTGAACATAATTTTCGCCAAAGTGACGTTGACCATCCTTGTACGCTTGAATGATACATTCCTTTGGTTTTGTCTTGCTTACAGCCACCAATCTTGGGTGTGGAAATGCTTCTTTCAACTCCTATAATGAAAACATTAAAAATTAATTTTATTACATAGTATGACTTGTGTTACATTGAATAACAATAACAATAACAATAGGTAATAAAAATAATTCAAAACAATATTGTTACGGGATATTCATTAATAAAATAGTCAATTAAAAAGAGCTCACAGTAGTTCTTAAATCGGAGGCAAGGGCAATCCTCTGTGCGACGTACTTGAGGTTATCTGTGATGGCAGTGAGATCAGTCATTTTAACAATGCTTTGTTTCCACAACAACCATGTCATTCGCCCAGACAGTGCACTAGTGTAGCGATCCTTCCCTTTTAAATGGTCTCAGTCAGTTAGCAGCAATTGTCAGTTAACTATCTATTTAGTATTCAGCCGGTTGTTTTGGAGCTCATAGATCCAGGTATGAAATTATTTTTAAAAAATTTTTCTTCTCTGATAACGACGAAAAAACAATTGACTCAATTAATTTATTTATAATTGGACTTTATTGATCAGGAGAACAGTAGAAGTAAAATGGTAATTGTGTCCCATGGTTAATTTAATTTGATTAATGAGATGTTGTGATATGAATGGGTTGTAGTTTTTTGGTTTTTCTCTATTTTTGAATGAAGGAAAAGGAAAGCAGTTGAGCCATTCGCAGACCAATCCTTGGCTGTCTGCTATTTCTCAATTTTAACTTCAAATAAGAACTTAAAACTATAGATTTTCATTTGTTTTAACATGGTTATGCACTTATTTCTCTTCATAATTAAAGTTAATCAATTTATTGTCAATAAATAACCTTCAACATACAAATTACTCAGCAATCATTGATTAAAATTAAATGTATACCTTCATAATAACGAGATTATTCAGCTGATATACATTTGTCACTTGGAAGGGAGTTAATTTTTAATTTCACCTTCTTTAAATACATTTTTAATTTTAATTTAAATCGTAGGTATATTTACATATTTACGTAGTTTTTAAATTGTGGAAATATAAGATACATCAAAGATCACAAAACGGCAACCATCAACAATCTTGACATGTGATATATGTTCTATGTTCCTGACCCTGACTAGATAATAGGAATGTGTAGTAAAATTAAAAAGTGATAAGAACACAATTGTTCTATAGACTGTTTTTGGAATTGGTCACAAACAAGAAAAAGTGGAATTGGGTTGGGACGAAGACGACGGACTGTAGTATAAAGGAAATTTCCATTTGGGCCGCTTGTGACTTCGACTAGTTGCAGCTTGCAGGAACTACTATTTGTTATAGCGACAAAAGGACATGTCACAAGCGACAAGAATGCTCCATCAATCAAATCAAGGTCAAACTGTGGGTGAAGGCGCAACTGGTGATCATGGTCGCGAGGAGAGTCTTATTGTTCCATTGCGAATAAATGGGAACTCGTATATTCCAATTCAAAGGATTTTTATGCAAAGGGATTATCGTCTCGGGGTCGCAATTAGATTCATGACGGATTTACCGGTTGAATTGGCAGGACGGGTAATTATATCTCTTAATTATTAACTCAAACTTTAATGTAAAAATCACATTTATAATTCCTTGTAAATTATATAGATTGATCCACATGCGTTTGATTATACATTCTCGGAGATTAATAAAATGTTCGAGGAAGCAGAGCAACTAAATTGCGGAACATTTTGCGAATCTTGTATAGGATTTATAACGGCAAATTTATATTGGTTGTGTCGAGATTCACGCTATGAAAGGGTAAACCAACGAATGCCATTAATTTTACACAAATTGTTGTAATTTTAAAAATTCACTTTGTTCCATTATTTATTGCAGGCGTTGAAAAAAGTAAGTCGTTTCATTTCCGAACAAAATCAAAGAGTATATCTTCCAAATTCGCTTTATATTACTGATCCAGTTCTTAGAGGGCTTCGATGTGTAAGTTTGTCCTTATATTTAGTTATAGTGGCTTAAAATTAATTAAAATGGTAATTAAAAAATCGTTCTCTTTTTTCTACAGATACAAATTGATGTATTGGCTGATTCTGCGTCACAACGTGTCTCCTAACTGATATAAATACAATACTAACTAAAATTGTTATATCCATTTCCGTCTGATTTCAGTTGTTTTAAATTTAATACTGTATTTTAGTGTATTTATTTACTAATACAAAATGAGCGTCATGATTTTTTATACTGAAGTTGAATGCTTAAGTGTTTTCAAAAGATAATATGTAATTTACATAATTTACCGTATTAATAATGATGATGAATCGAAATGCATTTATGTAGTATGTATTTTTAAGAGTACGCAGAGAAGCCAGTGAACTTGTGTGAATAATAATAAACGGGCATTCTATGTTTTGAAAATAATATGACGTTTGATAAAATGAAATTGCATGAAATTAAATTAAATGGTTACTTGACATTGAAATAAATATTAATTAAGTAACTAAGTACTATAATATGCGATATTATGCTATCAATAAATATTTTGTGAAAATACCAACAGCATATTTAAAAAGTTTAAAAATGTTTTATTATAATCATTATTATCCCTTAATAATACTTTTAGTATGGCTTTTAATTACTCGATTTAAAATAACAAAATATAATCGATTAGCAAAATTAACAAAGTAATCAATAGATGAACTAGACATTTCATTTCATGATTTCCATCAAGATTATCATCATGTTTGATTGATTTTAACTTAAATATATATTTTAATGAACATAAATGCTCGCTCTCATACAGTTGTTTGTTATTTGATTACGGATAAGCAGTATTATGCTAATACTTAAATAAAAATTAATTGAACGTTGCCCAGGAGGGATTAGTAGTCATTGTCGTAAAAACACAGGCACAGTTTACAAAGAAAGCTCGCGGTAAAAGATAGATAAACTAACTAACAGTAGTAAAAAAACATTCGCCCAAAAACAAACAGTAAAAGTCTTTAAATTAAAAATATCTGGGTAAGTCACCGTTGGCGTTAAGTCTATTAAGCATTTGTGTCATGGTTTGGGGCAATATAGATGGGTTTTCTAATTCTAGAATTTTCCGACAACTTTAACTCGGATGAGGCTAAAGTCAATGGAGATGCTACAAAATTTGTTGGCAGTTGAGTTCTATGCGCAGTTTGCACAGGGTGGCAGTTTTCATCTTTATTAATTGACGGAGAAGATTTACCATGTGGATGATTTTCAGCTTGAACCGATAACTTGTCAGAAACTGATCCATCGCCTAGAATCATCATATACGCTATTTTAATATTCAATTATCAAATTCTCATTAATTAAAATTACAGATTCACTTACAGGTTTCACTTTGTTGAGAATTTTTACTCCCTTTTCGTTTATACTTTTTAGAACTTCGGCGTAAAAATCCCCGGAAAACACTTGAGCCTTGATTCTAGACAATACAAAAAACAATTAAAAATCTTTCGAGAAATAATATCAACTTAGTGATTAAGAAAAATTATGTACTTTAGCCGATAGTTCATCATCTTCCACTCCAGCATCAAAACAAGGCTCTTGAACTTGATTTGTGATTTCTTCCAACTTTGAATCTAAACAGGCACATTAGATTAAAATTAACTTAATATTAATATTTAGTGATTTTAAGTGAATCAGACTATTTGATTACCCTTTAATCTAACTAAGAGGTTATGACCATCCACTTTTCCAACAGGACATTTCAAATCGATTTGTGCTTCCATATCAATCTATTTTAACATTAAAATACAATTGAAATTTAATTAGTTTTCTTAATTTCAAATTTATCCATTTACACATACGTCTAAAACCGTTACAGCGTCCAGCTTTAATGAATGCGTTGACAATATAGTTTTCAAAACTTCTGACACTTTTCTTGTTGGGTTTGCACGAATTCCTACTTTCCATCCATGTGGCAGCTCAATCCCAATGAACGCTCTTGCTTCAACACGAATTTCTCTTTCCGTTAATTCTGATGCTTCTTGGGTCAAATCCAAAGACTAAAGAGTGAAACGAAATCAAAGTCATTAATATAAATTCCTTATAATTGATGTTTTACTCTGTGTGATAAATATGAAATGATCATTTAAGCTTACCTTTCCATTTGAAACAGCTATTGCATCAAATGCTGAATAATTAAATTCACGTTTTTCAAGCAGTCTCTGTATTACCGTACAAAGAGTTTCTCCAGGTTTACAGGGTAAAACAGTCTTTGAATTGTCTGGAAGAATGACACGGCAGATTTTGTAACTTAAACGTCGTCCATCTTCAGTGTCTGAGCTTTCACTCTATAATACATTGCAAAACATTGGTCAATTCATAAATATGTAGATTTACGTTTTATATAAGTTTATGTTGAGGCTCATACCATTGCAGCCCGTTGAATAAATGAGATATCTGAATTCAATGCATCCTACAACACAAATTAATAAGTTAGCTTATGTATTATTTTGTACTTTCATATAATTGTACTACAATATTATGTTTTGTCGTATTAAAAGCCGAATTTATGTGTATAAATTATAGCACATTTTAAAACAACAAGTTTAATTTATGCACCGTATCCGCTGAATTGTTGAAAAGCAACAATTCAGTATTTCCAAGTGCATCAATAAATTTAAACAGTACTATATTGTACCTCTAATGATTTGAATGCCTACATACCTTTGACTTGGATTTCTTTGTACGTGTTTTAATATGCCATGGAAGTAAAGATTTTCGCCGGCCATCAGAATCAAATTTGTGGGATTTCACAGAGTCTTGGTCAGAATCTGATGTTTCGTCAAGTAATTGTGGAAGTGGTGTAGCGCCACTGCAATAGTCTCGATACATTTCTGACCGGAGAAATCTTGGGTAGCAGTCAAATTTTAATAGATTGAACACTTGTGCCAATGGAAGATCAAACATTTCAATGGATGGTTGTGCAAGCATCTTCTCCACTTGATTACGAGCCTTGAATTAGTACAATTACGCATTCAGAACACATTAAAAATCATACAAGGTTAGATAAGGAACGTGGAATAGAGCAAATATTTTCTTATGCTCACCTGGAAATCAACATTAACTGGGTCAGAAGCCGCATTTTGCAAAAAACGTTGAAATATCGTAGAGGCCATAGATATTCTTTGTGATTGAGTTAAGTTTTCAAATGCGTTCTTGAATCGAATACAGCTATTGTAGAAAATAATGTTCTCCGCAGAATACTCATGTTGAAGAAATTCCTACACAATAAAAATATGTATCTAAATAACATCTAAGTCACAGATTTAAATTGATAAAGATTAATATTTTATATAGACATACGGTGAAAACCTGTCGGCCACATGGATCTGCAATCAATTTCTCAATACTTTCCGCCCAAGTCTCTACACGATTTATTTCCATTTTTGGCTTTGGTGGTTGTGGAACTTTGAATTCCCAAAATGCATCTGTGTTGTTATTATTCTTGGTGTTGGTAGTCTCCTTCTCCTATAAAACCAAGGTAAATATATCCTTATCTGTGTGTCAGGTTTCAGTTTCACAAATGTATCTTTATCACTTCACTAATACAACTGCAATACCAACTATAAATTAATCACTATACACATTTCTGACAGTCACATCAACATATGAATTTCATTGAATACAATCTTCAGACTAAAAATGGTGTTTGTTGCTCTTGCTGGTTTATTAGGCCATTAACCACCACCACTTGTCAAAAGAGATAAGAACGTACACGTACGGCAACCAAACTCATTTTGGTTTATCATTTCCGTTCAGAAATTATTATTATTTTCATATAATTCCTATACATAGTGTATAGTAAGTTCAACCTCAATATAATACCAATACCCAATTTCTATGCGGTTAAAATTGTAGAATATTCTTCATAATTTTTTGCAATGATTGAAAATTAAAATTATTATACTAACAGCTACTGAAAATACGATATTTTAGAATACGATTTGCAGTTTCAGAATTTTGATAAAGATTCAGAGTTTTTATTTATGATAATATAGCTTAATAGCTTACCTGATTTAAGACAGGGGTTGAACCAATATTTTCTTTGGATCCAAAGTTTTCACAAGGAAATATTTCCTGGGAATAGAGATTGTCCATACTTCGTGTCCCATTTCTTGAAAGGGCCAAAGAAGGTGAAGTCATACCACATACACGACCTGAATTGACTGCTTGTCCTAACGACGATGAAGATTGCTGTTCATGAATGGATGATTGTTTTTCTTGATGAGTTGGAGCTACAACGACAGATACTTCAATATGTCGAGGAGGTGATGGGGGAAACAATGGATTTGAAGATGACTTTTTTGGCTGACGAGAAATACGCCGTCCTGAAGATTCTGAATTTTCACGCCCTAATATTTCTTGGAGAGATTGAGGATCTGCTTGAAATCCTAAAGATATTGCACTTGTTGGCAAGGAATTTGTAGATTTATTGCTACCAATTTCGACATCTTCTTCCCAGTCAACACATCCCGATTGACTTGATGATGAGTACGGCATTGCGCTTAATTTACGAGGAGAATGAGGATATCTTCTGCGAAGTACTGGAGATTGACGAATATTTTTAACATCAAATAATAATTCTGGCTCAACAATATCATAAATTCGAGCACTATTTCTATCACAATCATCTCGAAACCCAATCCCTGAATCACTATTGCTAGAGTTTGTACTTTCCAGTCTTACGGAAGCTTCACTGAGGGAGCGATGTGTTTGTTGATCATCTACTGGACGATGTAATCGAACTATTGAGCTTAAAATTGGATCTGCAGTTGCTGGAAATTCGGCACATTCTTGAAGTCCTAAAACTTGACCACTTTTTGGAACTTCTAACACAGTACATTGAATACCAAAAGCACGAGCCCGACGGGTATGATCTATATGGTTGAGAAGTTTTGGTTCTACCATGAACACATGACAAGAACAATGTTTATTTGGATTTGTACACGTCACAAGGCCAAAAAATCTTCTGTCATCACTGTAAGCTCCACAATAAGAAATGATTGAGGATGAATAAAAGGCCAGTGGTGGTCCTGTTTGGACATTTTGAGTTGAGCTAAACAAACTTATTCCCCCGGAATGCACGCGTAGTAAAACAATACTTCTCATCTGCAAAACGTCGATTAAAAAAGCAATCAATAATTTTAAAGATAATTAAGATACATGTATGATGATTGAGATATGAAAAAAAACTTACCCTTCTTTCCACTCGCAGTCTTCGAACACATGCTGATAATGCTTGAAGCCGCTTTTTATCTTCGATTACAGGTAGTTCCACAGAACCAACATATCCGACAACAGCCTGATAGAGCGTGCCATTCGTATGTAAACTGTAGTCTACTCCAAGACTGGAATTGGAAATATTTGAATTGCTTCCAGGACTGGAATTTCCACTGCATACAAATTTTTTTGACGTAGTAGTTCTTGAGCTACCAATACTACTACTACCACTGGTTTTGCTGAACAAACTACAATTGTCTTCTTGGGGAATGGGATAGACTAAAGATTTGTCAGATTTACTGCTTTTACTTGATCTATCCATCACATTATTAAAGACACTGACAGTTTCCACATTGGGATTCGTTGATTTTCGATTCCTGGTTGGAAGTGCTGGAATTGGCGATTCTTCTTTCATTTCCATTGGAATTTTTGGGATACGGGGTGGCCCAGAGTTTAATCGATCCCATGCCAGATGATGCAGAGAAGTAAAGTCAGACATTAATTCTCTATTTGATATTTGACCGTGTTCTAAACCCTGTAACGATTTTTCGTAAGAAATATCATCAACTTCTTCATTTTGATTTTTTGAAATCGAGTTTGGGACATTTTTTGATATGACGGATTTAGTCGATCTTTGACGATGATGGTATTTTGGACGGCCTTGAGTAACCTGAAAATAGATAGAAAATTATCTTAAAATAAATTTTAAAAACACAATTTTGACAACAATTTTACCTGGATAGATTCTTCTTCTGAACTTTCGCTGAAATAAGAATCTGCAACATGAAGTCTCAATAACCCTGTACATCTTCCTATTAAAGCTACTACTTCATCGTGAGCCAAATGCGAAACATCTTTTCCATTGACACCAACAAGACAATTTCCGGGCCTTAGATAAGATCTGTCTGCTGGACTTCCTTCTACGATACATCGCAATAGGCATGGTTTTTGTCCTGATATTGTAAATCCATATCCGACAGTTCCTCGACTCAGTTCCACCACGCGAATGCTATTTCGGTTAAGGCCACTTAGGGATGATCCAGGTACAGAATTTGGTGCAGAACGTTTTTTCCTTCTTCTGGCCGCTTGGGCCAGATTTGGTGAAGGCGTATTTCGTAAGATGTCCATATTTATGTCGTCGTAATCATGCTGTTGCTGTTACTAAACACATCCTCTTGCGCCTTCTTCTGTTTAATAGAGCTGAAACAACAAAATGGCTTTAAATTAAAAGTCAGGTCAGTAACAACTTGTGTTCTATAACTAATAACATAAAATGGTTCGAAATAATTTTTGCAAAAAAAACACTTAAAGAAAGTAAAGTAGATCAATTCAATAGTAATTTGCAAATTTGTAATACGACAAATATATGCACTCATTAGTTAGTTTTAGTTGTAATAAACTCCACAGAGTAAATTAATAGTAGGCATAATATAAATGCATATAGGAAATCAAGCGTTATTCCCAGAATACGTACTCACATTAAAGAAAAAGACTTCTCATCGCTTCTTCCACGTTTATAAAATACAAAATACAACAATGACAAATTAAATCTACCGTTCAACGTTAAATATAACAATGCGCTCACAATTGAATTGAGTCTACTATTCTATATAGTAAATAATTAAATTAAAAGTAAACAATTAATTAACTAACCATCTGTTGCAGAAATGTCCAACTCTATAAATAGTGGAGGCAAGGGCAGGCAGGCAGGCACAATTAATGTAATTGATATTATTAATTGATTATTCTTGCAGAAAATAATTCTGTACTCTGCTGTTGTTATGTTGTAGTGTATTATATTATAGCAGTTGATATGACATTCTATTAACGTGTATCCTTCGTCTTCTTCACCTGTGATCCTCCTCCTCTTCGTCTTCTGCTAAGCTGATCTCATCCCCTTTACTTTTATTCACTGCCTTTAAAAAATATTATACTGTTGTTGAGTGTCCTCCTCGTTGTCTTCATAATATTATTATGATGCTATATAGCAGCGTATATGAAAGGTAGTAGTAGTAGGTAGGGATTAGGCATCCAGCAGATTATAAGCTCAACGAACAGCAGACAGCAAAAGAAGGTATTTCATTTGGAGATGATGATGATGATAATGAAATACCAAGCAAGCACTCTATCTATATAGCACACAACTAACTACTCCCCCTCATTGTTGTTCTACATTATTTCTCTCACATTGTCCTCGTAGCATAGGTAACGCCTTGCAAACGTTCTTTTCTCTTCATCCAGTTTAGTTGTATTCTCTCTTCATACACACAGTTCCCGATTTATGTTGTTGAGTACTACTCAACGGACGGAAAATACAGTCCGTTGAGATTCATCCGGTAAGGTTTGATACGGTGTGCGGT